>JAJTUS010000131.1:0-148923 GCA_021399465.1 Hyaloscypha sp. PMI_1271
GCTTCTATCTACTTAGGGGTAATTAGTATACGCTAGAGGTTATATTAACTAGTAAAGCGAGAATTAATTATTCTATATATTATATACCCGGTATTAATAAGAGTTTATACGAAATACTCTTTATTAACTATTACTAATATAAGAAAAGGGGGCCCTTCTATATCCTTCCGAAATTACTTCTAAGCTTTCTAATCTAACTCTACCTCTATATACTTCTAATAGTAACTTTTATTAGAAGCTAGTCTTTTCCTAAATTAGATAAGCTTAAGTTCTCTTTATCCTTACTTCGGCCCTCGTCTAGGGTATTACTATCTCTCGCCTAAGCTATCTTTACTTTCTTCGGGGCTACTCTTAATACCTTTATATCCTTCGCTTTTAACTTTAGCTATTCCTCTTCCTTCCCCTTCCTTTACTTACTAGCCCTAGGGGAGGTACTTAAGTATAGTCTCGCTTAGTAGTCGTATATAAAATAGTTATCTTAACTATATTATAGGTAGAGTCTCTCCTTCTTTTATTAATTAATTTCGTTATAGGAGGCTTAATTAGGGGTATTCTTTAACTATTATCACGAGTTACTTGGTATAGGTTCCTATTCTATTAATTAAGTAAGCGAGGTTATACTAGAGGGAGGGCTTTTAGGTCTCTTATTTAACTAGTTCTAATAGTGGGCCTTTATACTCTTAACTTCGATGAGTTAGTTATTAATTATTTATAACTAAGAGTAATATTCCTCGTATAACTCTTCTTCCTTTATCCCTACTATTCCTTCTATAAGTTCTATCGAGATAGTAGCCTTAAGATACCCTTTCTTAATCTCGTCTTACTAGTCCTATCCCTCTACTTCTAGGATTAAGCGGTTAAAATTACTTAAAAACTCGCTTAGGGGGGTCGACTTCTACTAGACCTAGTTTAATTCTCCTAGGGCCTTCTATTACTTCCTTAGGTCCCGGAAAGCTAGGTCTATTTATTTAAATAGCCTTTTAACTATAAACTCTCCTTTCTTCTATATATATCTTAACTATAGGTATATCCTACTCGTCGCTTCTCTAAATAAGTATCTAAACCTATATTAGACTTTCTCTCTTTCTCTACTAATTACTTTACTATTAATTTCTAGCTTCGCCCTCAAAAGTCCCTTGAACTAGGGGTAATAGGCTAAGTTATCCCTATTAAACTTATTAGGGTTCAGGAGGTAAGCCTTTAGTTATTTTATAGTAGGGGGCTAAGGATATATATAGAGTTAAGGTATATAGACTAGAGGGGGCGTCTATATTTAGGAGGAGTTCAGGGTTATCGTGTATTTATTAATTAAATTAATTCATATAGCTAGGGTTACTATTAAGTTTACTTATTAAGCTACTAGCTCTAATAGCTATTAGGAATATGCTATAAAGGCTTCTTATAGTTACTAAGGCGCTTTATCTATTATCTCGGCTTCATATAATTATCTATTTATCTAATTAACTACTAGGAGTTCTACTCCTATATCTTTATATAATAGACGAGTCTAGTAGGTTTCCCTTCTTAAGCCTAGCTTAGGAAGAACTCACGACCTCTAATATTAACTAGTATACTAGTACTCTAGCTTCTATATATAGTTTTAGGCACTCCCTACTACTAGCTTTTATATACTCTAAAGTCTTACTAAATACGTCGGCTTTATAGGTAGTTTCGACTAAGGTCTACTTCTAGCTTTATTTACTCTAAGCTTCGTCGTCTATATATAGGTTTAGGCTTCTCCTTACTTCTAGCTTTTATATACTTCTAGAATCTTACTAATACGTTAGCTTTACGGGTAGTTTTGACTAAAGTCTACTTCTAGCTTTATTTACTCTAAGCTTTATCGTCTACGTATAGGTTTAGGCTTCTCCTTACTTCTAGCTTTATATATATATAATCTCTAGTTAATAAAGATAAGAGAGAGAGAATTCTAATATTATGGGCTAGGCCTTTATATAAAGAAGACTAGTGGTTTAATTAACTAAATAGAATTCTCTAAGGAGAAAAGAGAAGAGAAAAAGGAAGCGAGAATAGGAACTATATTCCTTAAGACGTCCGAGCTCCCTGAGTAACGCTTGGATTACTCTATTAACTAAAGGGGGCGTGTCATATAATCACGGACATGTCCGAGGTCATGTGACCTGAGCGAAGGCTCTCTAGCTAAGCAAATTAATCGGGTCTCGGCCCGTTATACTAGTCCCTGGAATCACTTATACTTTCACGCTTCACTCCTTATTTTACTATATTCCTTACTTTTGGCTACTCGCATAGCACCCTACTATTAGGCTCCTCACAATTTTATATAATTAGGGACTTATTATATATAATATATATAGTACTAGAGAAAGCTATAGTTAATGTTTAGAGAGGTATATTTATGCTTATAGGGCCTAACTATTATTATAATATTAATAATAAGGCAAGTAAGGTGCCGTAATCTCTTCTTAAAGTATAAGCTTATATGACTTTAGTAAGTAAATGTGACGGCTGGCACCTCTACATAATCCGCCAGGGGCTAGGTATCAGGGGCTAGGGGCGAAACGCGGGACTAAGCTGGGGATCTTGGCAAGACTCTCTTAAAGGTCGAGGGACTCCTCCCTTCTTTGCCCCTTAGCTTAGTATTTTCAATACACGAGATTCTTTGAACCTTGAGCCTCGACCATTGCATTGATCCCGCCGTGACATAATACTAAGCTCACTCGACCCGGCCTGCAGAGGCGACAGCAATACTCCCGACAAAGGACTAGGGTACTACGTCCTTGGGGGGCGAAGACAGCCATACCGCCCTTGATATTCGGTGTTCCTCCCGAATCTCAAAGAAAAGAAGAACGACAATCGGTTGTGGTCCGCCGATTCAAAACAAAGAAAGACGACAGTCGGCACCATTCCACCGACTCAAAATAAAGAGGAATCGACGTCCTCCACGACCTGATTGACCTCGGAGCCCGGCCCTCAATTAGAACAGACGACGTCCCCGTCCTCCACGACCTAGCTGACCTCGGAGTTAGACCCTCAGCTGGACCAGACGACACCCCTCGCCGACCGACGAGAGAGAAAGAAACGGCCCCACCCCTACCCAAGGAAGGATCAGTCCGGTCTACTGATCTAAAACAAAAAAGGACGACAATCGGCTTCAGCTCGCCGATTCAAAACAAGGAGAGCCGACGATCGGTTTCAGCTAGCCGATCTCAAGCGACTAAGACCCCTTTAGGGCATAGTCTTGATAGACGATACGCCCGGACCGTCTGGCTCAGACGACCTTAGGCCAAGTACGGAAACCTTCGGTGCGGCTGGCAAAAGGCCCTAGCGCGACGGAACAGAGGAACAGGACTTCGACGTTACAGACCGCCAACACCGGGAGGCCTGGTATAGAACCTTCCCTGACGACGACGTAAAGACACGATTAGCCGACAGGGAGGCACAGATTGGCACGGACACGCCCAAGACACCCGTCGAACGAAGGAAATTGATAGCTAGGGAAGACCTTATCGACGAATACCGCAATATGCTCGACCGACAAGCGGACCATAGCTAGAAAGCCCACGTTTATATCAACCAGTTGAATGACAGAATCGACGAATTAGAAGCGATTGCCAACCGGCTTCGCGAAAAGGAGAGAGCTACTCAGCTAGATGCGGCGAAATGGAGGAACAAGTGGGCGGATGTCCAGGAAAGTCGATACTCCCTAACGGGAGAACTACCTAGAGGGCAGTACCGGGGCTCAGTATCACCGGGTTACGGCGATAGACCCCGACTCGTCAGAATCAAGGATCCGGCCCCATTTACTGGCAAGGACGACTATCAGATCAACGACTGGGTCTTCGACATGAGGAACAAATTGACACAGAACTCCACTGAGTTTGATGGCGAACCCCTGAAGATCGCCTACACAGTACGGCTGGTCGCTGGAGACGCCAGGGACCTCATACGTGATCGACTAGAACCCGGTTCAGTCGGACAAATCTCGTCAGTCGAACAGATCTTCAAGATCCTCTAACAAGCCTACGGCAAAAGCAAAGAAATGGAACACCAGGAGGCGAAGGAGGACTACCGACGACTTCGACAAGGAGACAAAGCGTTCCCGGCGTTCTGGGCTGAATTTACCCGTCTCACGACTAAACTAGGGAAATCGACGGACGACCAGTACGACGATCTGATAGATAAGATGAACCTGGAGCTACTCAAGAGCCTCGGGGACAAGAAGTTCGATACGCCTAGGGATCTCGCCGAATGGTGTATGGAACAAGAGAACAGGCTTCTCTTAATCAAGAACCGGTAATCCAGAGAAAACCGCCTGATAGAAACGATCCGCCGTCGTGCTACTCCCCGGACTGGGAAGAGCGGTGGTAATCAGGGACTAGCCACTAACCCACGCCTGACGGAACCAACGACCCGACCGGCCTTTTCACGACCAAGAGAGCTAGTCCGCCGGGAATTCGAGAAGAAATTGGAAATGCCTGAGACGCTTAACTGCTACCTGTGTGGGAAGACCGGCCACATCAAAAAGGACTGCCTAAACGCCTATAAAGTCGCCTATCTTGAGGAAGACCGCGCGGACAGAACGGGCGAACCAGACCTAAACGACGTGGAATATGATTCCTATCCGCCGTCTGAAGAGGAATCCGACGACGATGACTCGGGAAAAGTCTAGCTCTAGGCATAGAGGTGGCCCTCCTAGAGCAAGAATTCCACCAAGAACCAGTAGACCTCACTTAACTTATCGGCGGGGAGCAGTTCCTAGTCGAATGCGGGGTCCACTGGAAGGGAAATGCTATGACCTTCCAGTGCTTGGTGGACACCGGGGCGAACGCGTACGCTCTAATTAACCAAAAGCACGTCCGCCCCCTGACCAGAGTACTCCACATGCCGGTGTACACACTTCCAGATCCCGTTCCCCTTCGAGGATTCGACGGATAACCTAGTAAGGCTGTCCGGCAAGTCGTTATAGCGGACCTGGAAATCGACCAACACCTCTAGACCCGACAATACTTCCTATCCGCCGACCTGGGCTCTCACGATATAATCCTGGGGAGGAAGTGGCTTACTAAACACGGTGTACTGCCGGACTGCCGACAGAACTAACTCAGATGGCCGGGAGACACTACGACTCGGGTCCTAAAGAGGACGAGTATAGAAGAACCAGAGGGCGACAGAACGGTACCCCTCGCCCCTCCACGAGACCTCCTTACTCGGAAAGCCGAATACCAGGCCAGGAAGGAGGAATTGAACCTCAATATCATCGATATAGGCAAACCAATGGACTATTCCATATGCCTCGTCGGTGCAGCAGCCTTCCAACTCAGTACAAAGGATCCTGATAATCACGTCGGATCTATTACTATTGACGAGATCGACCACGAGCTAGAGAAACGAGATCGGAAACCGAGGAAACACCTGTCCCTGCCGATAGCTACTAAGCGTCCAAAAACCCACATAGCCGGGTGTTCAGCTCAAACCTGCGACCTCATATACACTCTCGACGTGGACGAACAGGATGCCCTCGGCGATACCTCGTTCTTTGACCCCGGTGAGCTACAGGAGCTTCGGACTATATTACCCTCCTAGCTCGACGATATGGCTAGCGCCTTCTCGAGAAAAGCGGCAGATACACTACCACAGTCTCGGCTATTCGACCATAAGCTCCGCTTCGACGGACCAGATCCCTCAATGAGGGCGGCCCACCTCTATAAAATAAGCTCCCCAGAACTAGGAAAAATGCGGGAGTACCTGATTGAGAACCTAAAGAAGGGTTTTATTAAGCCGTCCGATTCCCCCTTCTCGTCGCCTGTCTTATTCGTCAAGAAAAAGGACGGCAGCCTACGCTTTTGCATCGACTATCGCTAACTAAACGCCCTGACGAAGAAGGATCGCTACCCTCTGCCGCTTATTACTGAAACACTCGACCGTCTGGCGGAATCGTCGGTATTTACTAAACTAGACGTCCGACACGCCTTCAACCGGATCCTAATGGAGCCAAGCTCCACGGTATAGGCGGCCTTCCGGACGAGGTATGGTTCCTACGAACCGGTAGTTTTACCATTTGGACTCTGTAATAGTCCTATAACGTTCTAGAGATATATGAACGCCGTCCTAATCGACTATTTGGACAGCTTCTGCTCCGCCTATATGGACGACGTCCTAATCTTTTCTAAGAGCAAGAAGGAACACCGACAACATATCCGGACGGTCCTACGGAAACTCGAGGATGCCGGATTACAAGTCGACATCCGTAAGTGCGAGTTCGAGGTATCGAAGACGATATTCCTAGGGTTCGTCGTCTCTGATCAGGGCGTCTAGGTGGATCCTACCAAGACCGCTATTATCCGGGATTAGGACCCTCCTACGACCAAGAAGGAGGTTCAGTCGTTCCTAGGCTTCTGTAACTTCTACCAGAGGTTTATATAGGCCTATGGGCGGGTCTCCCGCCCCCTGAACCGACTGACAGAAAAGGATACACCGTCGAAGTTCACACTCGACGAGAACTAACGAGACGCCTTTGAACGCCTCAGAGGGTTACTCATCTCAGCACCTATACTACTCTACTTCCGGTACGACCGAGAAACCCGACTAGAAACCGACTATTCGGACCTAGCTACCGCAGGAGTACTAACCCAGAAGAGTACCGAGGACGGACAATAGCACCCCGTCGCCTTTTATTCCAAGGCTCTCAAGGACGCCCAGCTTCATTACGAAATCCACGACAAGGAACTACTTGCCGTCGTCCAAGGGCTACAAGAATAGTGGGCAGAACTAATTAGTCTACCTACTTTTCTTATTATTACAGACCACAAGGCACTTGAGTACTTCGGGACGAAGAAGCTCCTGAACGAGCGGCAGATACGATGGATGGACATCCTATCGTTATTCCACTTTCAGATTACTTATCGGCCGGGTAAAGAGAACACGATTACCGATATCCTATCTAGGAAGGATGAGCTCACGACTACACAGAAGCAGGCTAAAGAGGCTGAAAAGACGCGTGTGGTTTTCTATCCTAGTATAATCCTCGCCGCTATCAATGAATTAGTCGCCATCCCTCCCCCTTCGAAGCCTGGAGGAATCGATGAACTAATAGTCACGAACGAGGTCATACAGGCGAATCTCACAGATCCGTCTTTGGAGGATAATCGAGAGAAGGCCCGCCAGAAGACTAACCCATGGGAGATGTCCGGAGATCACCTACTTTACGGTAAGAAGCTCGTAGTGCCGGACGGCTATGACTACTTACGAACCAGACTCCTTCGACAGATCCATAGTACGACGACTACGGCCTACCCTAGTCGGAATAAGACGAAGATCCTGGTCAAACGGCTCTACTAGTGGCCTAGCCTCTTAGCGGACGTCGACCAGTTCGTGGCAAACTGCCACGAATGCCGGAGATCCCATAAGCCAAGGGACAAGACGCCTGGCTTATTACACCCTTTGCCAGTTCCCTTGAGGACATGGGACGACTTATCAATGGATTTCTATAGCCCTGGCTCGACGAGCAAAGGATACGACAATATCTTTATTGTAGTCGACCGGCTATCTAAACGCCATATCAGCTTACCCACCACGAAGAACACTACGGCGAGGACTGCCGCCGGCCTCTTCTACTGATATGTCTGGCGATTCAGGGGTTCCCCCCTGACTATTACTAGCGATCGAGGCCCCTAGTTTATTTCAGACTTTATAGACGAATTATCGAAATTAACTAGGACTAAACTAAAGCTCTCGACGGTAGAACACGCCCAAACCGACGGCCAGACAGAAATCGTCAACCAGATAATTGATACACGACTATACCCCTTCGTGAACTACTTTCAGGACGACTGGGCGGACCTACTCCCGGCACTTGATGCCGCGGGCGCCGCCTGCCCTCACGAATCGACCGGCTTATCGCCCTCAATAGTCGACTATGGGTACGAACCCCGACTAGACTTCGATTAGATGCTCTCGACCACGAAGTTCAAGACGCCAAGGGAGAAACTAAATCGCGAAGAAGCACAGTAGTGGGCTAAGAGAATCGACACAGTAGTCACTTACGCCCGATAATGTATGGCTGAGGCCCAAGAACGATATACTAAACAAGCTAATAAGAAACGGCGAGAACCTGACTTTGGCCCAGAGGATATGGTCTATGTGATCAAAAAGACATGGAAAACGGACCGACCTTTAGATAAGCTAGACTACCCTCTCGCTGGACCATTCAGAATCATCCAAATGGTCGGCTATTCCTATGAATTAGACCTCCCACCATCCTATAAGATATGGCCAATCTTCCATACGGACAGACTTCGTAAGGACCCGGGTAACCCTTTGCCCGGCCAGACGAATGAGGAGCCGGACTCAATAGAGGTAAACGGCGAACTAGAATGGGAGGTCGAGAGGATCCTATCCTCTAGGACGCTTCATAGTAAACTCTACTATAAAGTAGAGTAGAAGGGATGGGATATGGACGACGAATGGTACCTTGCGTCAAACTTCAAGAACTCCGCTCTAGAACTCCGAAGATTCCACGAGCAAAATCCCGACGAAGCAGGACCTCCCGTCCGCTTGAACCACTGGATCAGATGTATAGAGGAGGATAAGTTCGACGAAAACCACCCTGATGACGATAAACCCTAGTATAGGGGCTCTAGGATCCAGAGGAGGAGAAGAAAGAACTAGACATTTTCCAGGTTTTGTCTAAACCTGAAGCGTATTCCCTTTGTTCAGCTATACGATTTAGTACCATGTTCCTTCCCTATAACTAGGCAAAAACCTCCCTTTTGTCATACCTCGATATATCCTACCACTGGAATAGCTCGCTTAGGGAGAGGTGAATCTGTAAAGCTGAGACGGGAGTGAATTTACAACTTTCCACCCTATAAAATATCGCGAAATCCCTCTCAACCACCTTAATTCCTATAACTACATCTATTTCCACTACCACCAACACCACGACCTAGCCATAGATATGGCCCAAGAGAACGGCGATATGGGTACCTTACCAGACGCTACACTATCTATTCTCAACATATTCCAGAAGCTCGGCCCGGATGGTAGTGTTGCTAGCGCCTCAGCTTTGTTCCACACCCAGATGACAGACGTCCATACTAGCAAATCTGCCTATACGGACGCCGAGGGTAACATCGTCCCTAGGGAGCAGGTCGAGATACACCGTATGGCCTACGAAGCCCTATATCTAATTCCTGAGGTCACTACTGAACAACTCATTACAGAATAGGAAGAAGAAGACAAAAAGAACGCTCCCGCCGACGGAACCGACACTCCCGCCGACGGAACCGACACTCCTGCCGACGGAATCGATATTCCTGACGGCGGATCAGACATGGCTATGGATATTTCTGACGGCCCTAGCCCCCCACCTAACACAGAAATGCCTAATACCCCTCCTCCAAGAAGTGAGACCGACGACACAAACCCCCTTCCCGACGAAGTTAGAGATCAACCAGACGACGGAGCGGCGGATTTTGACGAGGAAGTCCATAACCCTGAGGGCTCCCTTGGCGGATTGGATGGTAGCAGCGACAGTCCCGCCCAGGACAAACCCCCCATCCTTCCCCCTAAGAGAAAGCCTATCGTTCTCATCGACCCGACCAAGAACAAGTCCTTTGATCTCACTGGAGAGGACGACGAGAACCCCTAAGATGTCGATCCGACAACTAAGAAGACCAAGAGCGACGTCCAAAATGCCATAAACAGCTTCAGGAATGTCGTCAAAACCCCCTCAAAGAACGCCAAGAAACCCTCCAAATCCTCTAAGAAGAAGAAGAGCGACAAGAAAGCACAGAAGGTCGCCCCTACACCCGAGAAACTCAAGCGGAAGAGAGTGGAGGAGAGCGAGGAGTCCGACAAGGAGGAATCGGCCGCCGACGAAGACGTAGGACATGTCGGCAACAAACAACCTACTCGCCACTAGCCCAGGACCCCGCAACAAGCGCTGGAGCGAGACTAAGGCATAGCGAAAGCTCCTGAAAGCCGAGGAGGACAATGAATGCCCCACTGACATCGACGACCTGGTAGAAGCTGCCAAGAAGGAAGTCGGCAGGGACCTCTAAAAGGGCTATATGGAGAAAGTCATGAAACTCAAAGTCATCGGATTCCACGACAAATGTGCCCAATTAGCCGCTGAACAGCAGACAAATGAGACCCTCGAAGAACAACTCAACGACGCTTTCATCAAGCTCGCCAAGGCCAACAAGACGATCGAGAACCTCCAGAAAGAAAACAAGCGACTGAAGGACGGCGCTTCCAAGTCAATGGTCGACACTCCCAAGCCGAAGGCCGACACCCTCAAGAAGAAAAAGGCTAAGAAGTCCTCCAAATCAAAGCCTGACTCGACGAATACCCTCGATCTGCCGGCACCCAACCGAGCCCGCCCGTCAGTAACCGTCCCACTGTCAGCCATCGCATACGCAAGCATCCCAGACAATATCATCGAGGCCGGCATTAGCATGATTCGGGCGACGGATGAGGAGGATTGGTCGGAACGTGCAGAAAACTGGGTCAAGCTGGCAGAGTCGAGACCACGATTTGACTACAAGTAGCCGCTTTGAGAGGACGAAACGGGGTGGATGGACGCGATTTTTTCTTTTTTCCTTTGTTCTTTACATGAAATCACACCCTAAATGAGGGCATTTAGGATTTTCCTGCGGGGGGGGTGATGTGACGGCTGGCACCTCCACATAATCCGCCAGGGGCTAGGTATCAGGGGCTAGGGGCGAAACGCGGGACTAAGCTGGGGATCTTGGCAAGACTCTCTTAAAGGTCGAGGGACTCCTCCCTTCTTTGCCCCTTAGCTTAGTATTTTCAATACACGAGATTCTTTGAACCTTGAGCCTCGACCATTGCATTGATCCCGCCGTGACAGTAAATATATTCGCGTTTTATATAGTAGAAAATAAAAAAAGTAAAAAGGGCCTATGCGCTTTAAACCTCGACTATGATTAATTACGAATTGTATCAAAAATATAATGAATAGGTATTTTTTGCCCGGTTCTACTCTATAATTGCACTACATAGGGTTAAGTAATTAGGGTTGTGGTTAAAAAGTTTTTTTTGGGCGTAAAAGGGCGACCGTTTTATTGCTTTTGGACCGGAGTCGGCCTCAATTCCCGACACACGCGTTCTCAAAGTTCTCACTGTCGAAGACGCTCGCTCGCCACTCTCACCATGTACGGCTACTACTCTGAAGATAACTGTTGAAGACTAGCCGCTACCCCAAGTCCCAGGCATCGTGGAATGATCGCAATTCGCACGTGGGTGGTTCAAAATGTGATGAAAGCCCAACCCAAGTCCGAACACGAATCGGAACATCCCCCATACGAGACATGGATCCTGCACCAATGAGGTTTTCACATCCCCTGGATCGTAGCTAGGCTAGTAAGATTCTCCGCAGGATGCTGATCTGCTTGAAGAGGTTTGAGCAGCAGATCGAAATATTCAGGGGGTTCGGGTTCGGCGCTACCTGACCTTGGCAACTGATGCGAATAAAATAGGAGCGGAAACACGGGATAGTCAAGGACAGGGTTGTATTTGTTCGGATATTGGGTTCCTTTTCTAGTAAGCTACGCCATCTCTGCGTCTGGTCTGATAGCTCAATCTTATATCACGAAGTGTGTTGAACCGTTCAAGTGCCGATATGTATTATATCATGTATTGGCCCTTCCCACTCCTTTATTGTTGACTTCTTGTCTATCAGTTATCAAAGAAATCACTTGGTTTGCACATGTTTGCCGGATTCCAAATCAGTAGCTCGCAATGCGCTTTCTTGGTTCATTCAGTGTGATATGCTGGTGGCTGGCAGCTCCTGCCTTAGGGCAGAACCAAACCAACGGAACCACCTTGCCAGTCGTCGATCTTGGCTATGAGATCTATCAAGCAGCCTCTTTCAATGTGAATTTTGCTTTCTATACATCATACTTGAATACATACTAATCGGAATGAAGGCAACTGGGGGTTTCTACACCTTCTCAAATGTTCGATATGCAGCGCCTCCAACTGGTGACTTTCGATTTCGTGCCCCTCAGAAACCCTCCTCCAATCGCTGCGTCGTGCAGACAGGAAACATTGGCCGAATATGCCCACAAAGTCTCCCGCAATGGATTTTTGAGGGTCTATCATTCACCGCAAACTACAGCTCAGGTCTTTCATTCAATGCCTCTGCCTGGCAGAACCCTGGAATCTCGGTAATCGGCCTCTTTCAGAACCCGGGAATCACCGAAGACTGCCTATTTTTGGATGTCATGGTTCACCAAAATGTCCTCAATTCCGCACGTAACGGGCCAAAGGCACCGGTGCTAGTGTGGATTCACGGGGGTGGGCACGCGCAGGGAAGCAAGGCAGATTATGCGGCGCCAGCGAAGATTATGGCGCAAAACAACGACGTGATTTTTGTCGCCATAAATTACCGCCTAGGAGCATTCGGGTTCCTTTCTGGACCAACGGTACAATCAGATGGTGTCGCCAATGCAGGGCTGCTTGATCAGCGTTTAGCTCTTGAGTGGGTGCAAGAGCATATTTCTAAATTTGGAGGTGATCCAAACCAAGTGACTGTCATGGGAGAATCAGCTGGCGGGGGTTCAATCTTGCACCAGATAACGGTAAGCCGTAGCCCCATGGATTGGTCTCTGCAACTAAGTTTTACTAGTCGCCCCTTCAGGTTTTGAGCTACGCTAATGGTTTCAAATTCTAGGCGTACGGAGGTGGAAAGGGCAAGGCCCCCTTTCGCCGCGCAATTCTTCAGTCTCCTGCGTTTTTCCCCTTCAGAGACAGCCATTTCCAAGAACAAGCCCTCGGAGACTTCCTCGCCCTCCTCAATGTCTCCACCATCGCAGAGGCTCGAACTCTACCCTCCTCGGCGCTCATCCTGGCCAATGAACAGCAACAAGCTGCTTCTTCCTACGGCGAATTCGCATACGGCCCCGTCGTGGATGGCTCTTTCGTGCCCACCTTTCCCGGAGAACTGCTCCGGAGTGGTCGATTCGACTCCCAAGTTGAGGTCATGGTTGGATACAACGCAGACGAAGGACCTCTCTTCACCAACCCCGCTATAATCGATGATGCTAGCTTTCACGCATTTGTTGCCGCGTTCTTCCCAACCAAGGAAGATTCCCTAATCGAGTATGTTGAGAGCAAGCTCTACCCACCAATATTCGACGGCAGCCAGCCATACACAAACAATCTCGAGCGCGCCATCCTATTGAACTCCGAAGTCCTCATTTCTTGCAATACCTTTTACCTTGACAAAGCCTTCAAGAATCGAACTTATGCCTATCTCTTCGCCGTACCACCTGCCACGCATGGTTCTGATTTACCGTACACTTTCTACACTGGGGCATTTGACCCGAGCTATAATTCACCCACCTTTAACGAGACGGTTGCAGAGACTTTACAGGATTTTATTGTGTCATTCGCTATGAACGGGAAGCCGATGACAAATGTTGTGGGTGTGGAAAGGTTTGCGCCTTATGGCCGAAATGCGCAGCTAATGGAACTTGGTGCATCGAGCATTAGCATGATGACAGATCCAGCGACTAATGATAGATGCAAATGGTGGGAATTAGGGTTAGGGTGGCACAATATTGGACTGGCCGGTTCCTGATGTCACGGAGGTGCTGGAGGAGGAGATTACGAGGGATGCGAAGAGGATTGGCAAGAAGATTAATCCGAGAAAGGAGATCGAGAGGTTGAAGGAGGATCTGAGATATGTACTTGAGGTTTATTAAATTTCGAGGAGGGGTTAGTTATATGCATTATTCACTGTATATAGTGGCATAGTCATCAGACTCGATCCATTTTTAAAAGCAAGTTCGTTAGAATACTAGCTATTAATGAATTTACTCTCTTTCTAATTATTATTCTATTAATTACGCCCAAAGATTAAATTATAAGAGTTATATTATATTCTACCTCATCTCATGGCAGCATGTTATTAAAAGATTTCAAGTACTTTGTGCATATGGGTATGCCCAACACCTATTTGACTCACTCAATCTACCCGTCTGAACCCTCCGCTACCCCTGGCGCGCGAATCACCTTCACGATTGTGTGTTCCGGTGGCTCGCGGTGTGTATATAGGAGACTTTATTGCACGGTATAGGGAAGCTATATAGCAGACTAAGGAAACTTCGCAAAGCAGGTCCCTGACATACTTGACTGTATGAGTATGAGTATGAGTATGAGTTAGATATAATTCATAAGGAAGGAATTTATAGCTGGTCTTGCCTTGCTATGTGGGCATGGATGTCATTTGTCTTGTTCGGCGAGTTTCTCTTGCCATTCTTACTCCTGTTTGTCGTTGTTTTCGCTGCAAATACTTGAAATGTGTTCTGTTTCTTGAAGTATCGACAATTCTCCTGACCCTCAGTTTATGTGTTTGTTTCATTGAGAGTTGTATATCACCAATGCTAGTTGAGGCGGCAGCAGCCAGATGTTTCTCGTGTCGAGGATTGATGCTCCAGCTCGACGTCTTTTTTTGAGCCAGCCCCTTGACTTGAGCGCAATGCCCGCTACTCTGGATTGTTATGTTTCTTTTTTTTTGTATGACTTGAAGTGTATTTGGGTGCGAAGCAGCTATGAGATCTCAGGCCCGAGTTGTGAAAAGATGGTATGGAACAGTTGCTAGAGGGAATGGCGGTAGGTCAAATACGGACGTCATCACAAAGTCGTGGATCGGAAGGGGAAAGTGTAGATGGATTCCGCGGACCAGAACGCTGGCCAATGCATGCCCTGAGTTCCGGTGAGAGGAACCAATCAGCACCCAGCGTCAACCCGCGAAGGGTGCCGCGCCGCAAAGAAGTTGGCAGCGGAAATGTGGACCGCTGCTTCCCGACTTCCAGGAGACGATAAGGCAACCTCGCACCTGGAAGAAGAATGGAAGAACTACTTCAACGAAGTTGAAACTATGATTGTTCTGCGACCCTGGCTCCGGTTCAACATTTACCGGAAGATTTGAAGTGGAAGGTGCCGATTACCGGTGTGCTATGGCCAAAGGTAGTGGTCTCTGGAGGTCTTGATTTGAAGTCGTCGTGTACGGCATTTCAAAATCATCTCTATAGCAGGCAGAAAAACGGCAACTCCGTTAATGGCTGTTCCCTCCCCACAGATTACGCCATAATTTTGGAGCATATAGCAGCCGGTTCATACGAGCAATAGACCGCAAGCGACAATGCTGCGCTTCAAGACACTCTTTATGGGTGGCGATTTGGGGTTATAAAGAAGGGATATGTTAGTGTCGTGCCGAACATGGCGTAAGTTGGCGATGTTGTTGCTGTATTGAAGGGAGGGAGGGTATCGTTCATCTTAAAGAGAAGTGAAGAGAGATGATGCACTTAGGCTGGTTGGGGAGTGCTATGTTCATTGTCTAATGAATGGGGAGGGATGGTTTTTCCTGGGGTTGTTGAGGGGGAATTTCGCCTGCATTGGAAGGCGGCACGTCCGTGGTATAAAATGAGAGTTACGGAGGGAGTGTTGAGGGTACAGCGTTGAAATATGAGATCAATGTAGCTGACTGAGGTGGGTTATCAAGTGATTCTTGACCCTCGTTCTCAACTACACACTCATGAGCTTCCCCCACAGCCTCATCTCTTATCTTCGGTATCGAGCCCGTTAGGACCGTAATATAGGGAACACGCTCATGTCTTTTCTTCCATACCAAGCTCCGCCGCTATTCCCCAATTAGCAGCTTGAACTTTGTAATGACAAAATCGATAACCTCTCTAATTGGACTCGTCAGCCGCTTGAATATCCTCGTACGTGCAAACCTCTCATCGCATTCTTGTAACTATGGGTTGCCATGCGACTTTGCTCACACCACTCCTCAATGATGAAGGCAAAGCTGACAAGCATGACGATGAGAGTGAGGCACAGAGCCGCGATCCAATGCCCCTCTACATCTGGTCAGCTCCAGGATCCTACCGTCTTAAAGTTAAACCAACCTTCCCAGCCCAGACACCAGCAGGTATTGTACAGGCCAGCCGACTGGGCCATGACCATGTAGAGCAGCCAACTTATAGCAATGATCTCCATGGGGATGAAAACCCGATGCACCCATTTCTTCTGTTCAAGAAACTCATCGCTCGTGGAGTTAGATGTCCACGGCCACACACCCATCTCGACAGCAAAGCTAAGTGTAACGAGACAACAGAAAATTGCGTAGCCGCTAGCACGACAACCTATCCCGAATGGACGTGTGAAGTAATTCAGAATGAAGGCTCCGAACATGGTGCCCACAACCACGAGTCCGGAACTAGCAACATACCAGAGCTCGCGGAGATCGAGGAAATAGATCCCGGAAGACCTGAAAGGTCTCACCAACTGCTCTCTCGCCTCTGGGAGGCGAAGCCAATCGCGATCGTGCTGTTTTATGGATTGATCCCCCAGGGCTGCAAGGAGGGCATTCGCAACGCCATAGTGCCAGCGGCGCCGTCCTTGACCGCCGAAGTTAACGAAAAATATCCCCTCGAAGGCATCCTCTTTTAAAGCACCAATTCAGTTTGTCACGATTGAACCCGATGATGCCACCATGCTGTCTTTTCGACCCTATTGAGTACTGGTACTGTGCGATGGGAAGGACACAGACCCCAACCTTCGTCTTCGTTCGGGATCAGAGTTGCTCAAGAGCTCTGTCCGGACGCCGCCGACAAGCTGGTTCAGGTGCTCCTCGACAGAAGAAGGGTTGGCGGGATTGCGGTCTATAATACTAGAAAGAATCAAGACGGGTGTCCAGGCTAACATTAAACAAGTCCAAGGTTGTCAGATTGTTCGATTGGCCCGATGTTCGAAAATACTGTTCGCCATCGGTCTGTCTTTTCGTAGATGTGATATTCTATCAGTGTGGTTATAATTACCTGCTTGAATTGAGATTGCGAGTGAAACGAGAAACCACCCCATGGAGATAAACACAGCCACAACCCCTTGCTTCCGGGACTCTCGTAGACGGCTCGCTGTTCTCTTCCGAAGGACGGGTAGCTTTTCCCCCTCGACCTCCAACATTTCATCAAAGAGAGCCGTGCCAATTAATTTCTCTGCAACATCATGCCCATGGGCTGGAGTGCACATTTTCGGATTGATTGTATACTGGTTCATAACGGTAAGGATGCAAAAAGAATCTCGAATGCTGGAGAAGTCTGAACCCTCTGAGGGACGCTCGTTGTATGGTGTCGCCATGTCCACGATTAAGGCCGCTCTCCTACTAACTTTGATATTCCAAAAGATGTACGATAGAGAGCTAATGGGTGATCCAAGCCATCAAAGGAGCGAGAATAGCGTGCCCTTGGTATTGTTTCTTTCGAAGGGACCCTGTAGGAGTATGCCAATGATGGGGAGAACCCAAGTTGCAATACTATTTGCAATCGACATCCAGTCGTAAGTGTCTGCACCGAGTCCGCAAAGTGCCTGGCAGCCACTGCGGCTAATCACTCGTTGCTCACCAGGCAGCCTTGTATCATTGATCACATAGCCATATAGCTGCCAGTTCGGGCTCGAAGCGAACTTCTCGCTGCAACTTGTTAAGTTCATATTGCTCGTGAAAGTAAGATCATTCAGAGGGGATAGAACTTGGGACGCAAAATTGCAAGTACAGCGGGCTTGCACAGTAGCATGAGACGCGTGTTGAGAAGAGAGAGCTGATGGTCTGGGGGTGGCTGCAGCCTGCAGTCCTCGCAATCCTTCAAATTTTCTGCTCCGCTCTCGTATTACGTGTCTAAAGGAAAGCCGAACTGCTTAAGAGAAACAATTTCTTCTCTCAATAAAAACTGCCAGCAATGCGAAAATCACTTGTGCTCAGCGCATTCATGCCAGAAAATTCCGCTGTTCGTAATCAATTTTGTAAGTAAAGAAAGTCTGATTTATCAATAGAAGTAACAGCTCGATACCACAACCCGCAATTTCGATTCCAGGCCTATCCATAGACCACGGCACCCTTACTTGCAATAATAAATAGTCCTAAAATCCCAGCCATCCTGGGAGTACAAGATACGCTTATTATCCTTGTACACATCGAAGTTCCGGAAGTTATTATGGCTCGTGCCGACGATTGTATAGTCTGGCTCGGACTGTGCATTAGCGTTGATGTTCCAGGCGAAGACGTTGCCACCGGGGAATGTAACTAGTATTGTCAGCAAGGGGCTCTATGGATGATGCGAGATGCTTTTGCATGAGGGTGTATGTTGTATGTGCAGAGGTTGTCTGGCAGTGAGGGAAAGAGATTGGGATTGGATACAAAAAGGATTGGGATAAATCGAAAAGTCGATCAGGAAATAAAAGCAAGACATACCGCTCTGCTCATTGCCCTCCCATGGAATCCAGTCACGCCCCACGCCTGCAGCTTCAAGCGGCGGATCAGGCGAATGTCCTTCGGCCTGCAGCGCATTGCGGTACCAGCCAACGCCGCACTTATGGCCGCCGGAGGAATTAGTCGCGTTCACGAGGAAGATTCCTTCGAAGCCTTGTTGCGATGGTTGGCCTTTCAGTTACTTGGCGTTAGCGCTTGCTGCTTGTGACTTGCATGACACGATGTTACTATCCCCCCCCTTGAATACTTACAGTGGGCCCTTTAGTAACGCCACCCTGAAACCTCGCTTATAATCACCAACTAGGAAATATCAGATGCTTTTCAGAATCGCTATTGGCTATAACCCTTGAGATGGCCAGTGCTTGGGTGGTGTTATCCTTGGGCCCACTGTAAGTATTCAAGGGAGGGGATAGTATACGGAGAGGAAGTGCGACGGAGGGAAGGAGAGGGAGGGGAGGGAAGATGGTTATGGGGAAAGAAGGGAATGGTACCTTGCGGGTAAGGGTACTGCCCGATGATGTTACCTTGTGGAAGGTAGCGTGCGACGACGAACTCGGTGCCGGAGGAAGATGTCGCGGCTGCGATACCGACGTTCGTGGTATTGGCCCAGACACACTACGAAGATCGGTCAGCTTCATCTTTATCCTCTCCATCACCAACGATTCAAATACACACCTGAGTGTAATGCCCCGCCACCTCAGCCTGACTCCCATCAAATATACCATAGTTATAAGCCGCCTTCTCAGCTAACCACAGCCCCGTCGCATTTTCCAGAATCGTATCGCTTGCCGGCGAAAACAGAGCAATGTTCTCGCCCGCGCCGGCGTTGGGGTCGTGGTCCAAGCTGTTGACTTGAGCGAGGTGGTTCGCCCAATTTTGGGCTGCGGCTTGCAGGTTGCTGTCCCATTGAAGGGGGGCGACGCCGAGGACGGCGCGGGCTTAGGGAAGATTAGTGTGTGGTATAGTTGGGATGTTTTGCCAGGTGTTTTTGGGAGTTGTTGGCACTGCGGGGTGGAGCGAGGCGCGGCTTACCTTGGTTATGGAGCGCAAGGGCTTTGTCTTGGTCAGACATATTGAATTGTGGCTTTGGTCTTGGTGGAGTTGAGCTTGAGAGATGTAATATGAGTTCGTTTTTGGGTCGAGTGCTGATGAATGGTAGCAGGTGGGGGGAATCGACGGGACTTTATAGATCGCTCGTCTTGTTGAAGTTGAAAACAGATGAAGTCTCCATCAGACCATCTATCCACGAAGTCATCCAAACACTGATGAGAGCATGAAAGTGGCTTGCGCAATGTAAATTCCATGATCATGGGTTTTGCATGGCTTAAATCTCGCTTTCAGCTCAAGATATCAAGCCCAGCATGTGGTCTCTTCCTGAGGGTTCGAAGGTTTCCTGGTTTGATGACTTATAATATCTCCACAATAATGCGGCTGACGGGAATGGCTAATGCTTGGTTGAAAGTAGGGTTGTGATTCGCCGTGACGCCAGGGTTAGTTGCTGACAAGCTTTCAAAAAATGGATATCGGTGGCTCCGCAGCTTCAGCCTGCAGCTTACATTCCCTCGGCCCTACTTTTCGTCCCCATACCTTGATCAGGCCACTGCGCAATCAGCCCCAACAACTGGGATTGAGCAATTAAGGATACTTAGGAGCAAGAGGTTTGCCAAATATGATGCACGGACACCTCCAATGATTCGCCGTGATGGTGCCAACATGCGGGATGTGGCAGTACCCGGCTTCGTGGAAGCGGTGACAAAAGAGCTGCAGGCAGGTTAAGGAAAAGAGAGGCCCTTCAGTCCTCCAAGACCCGCTAGATAGTTTCTGGCTCGCTAAATGCAGAGCGCTTTCATCGCTCAAATGGCTTGCCTTAGAAACGAGCTGAAAGCTCAGAGAGCAGGTTCTTCGAAAGAGAACAGGGGAGGAGGGGTTCGGCGAAACGTTAATCCCAAAAATTATCAAGCTTTCTCATCCCTGCACTGATCCTTGTCCAAACTCTATTTTCCGGGCTTGGCGTGTTTCGAAAACTTCTTATTCTTATCATCACGTGTTCGCTTACATTGGTGCTTCTGTGAGCGTGTGTTTTCACTGACCATACTTTATCAACAAATACAGGATTGGTGAGACAGGCGATTCTTGTGAGATACCTGTTTAGATAGGTGCCGAAGGCGCCGCGTATTCCTGGAGATCAAGTGTCGTGGACTGGTCACTCAGGAAAGACTCTATCCAGTGCACGAGTATCTGGCTCACTGGATGTTTCTCGTGTTGGCGGTAAGAATGTGTCGGAGAGCAACTTTGTGGAAGGGATCACCACCCAAACGCGCAGACTACTCAGCCACTCAAAGATCGATTGAACTTTAACAACACCAGAATATAAATAAAATAAGCTTATGTTGAGAATAATCAAGTTCTTTTCCGTCGTAGATTGAGGTTTTAGAAATTTCTAGGCACTTTGAAACAAGCTCGAATTTTTGATGTTCCGACGGAAGTAATAACTTGGCGGTAGCCATTAACAAAAGAAAAATTCAGGTGCCGCCGCTATCCTTTTCAAATGCAATCGGGCTGAGCATCGTGATGACAACCTTGCCTTGAGCCGACGCCACGATCACATTGGTTGCTTCTGGTATACATCAGCCGACGGATCTTTCGCTGCTACCTTAGTCCTCTCAACCAGTGGTGGTAGCTAAGAACGGAATTTTAAGGTGAGCTTCAACCATTGAGGTTGAAGTGCAAAAGACGGGGTGGACCACTATGAAGGCACGGGGTAAAGGAGACACGAGATGACTAGTAGAAGCGGCAAAAGAGCCCAACACACTGTTAAAGAATGAAGCAAAGCACTCCTTGAGACGCCTATGTAAATAATCGTAGATAGGAGCTGGACCGTCAAGTGGAGGAGGTTGCGGGTTGCGTTACGATGCTGATTGAAGTGAAGTGCACATTACCAGATTCGGTAAGGCGCATTTCGGCAACTAGTGCCGAAGCCTGACTCTGCCATGGGCTCCGAGACTTCGATAAATTATTATCGCCAATTATCGATTACTAATCGCTGCTCCGTGTTGTCGATTATTATCGATAAATTGATAATTAACCGATTGGTCATCGACCCTATCGGAGGCCACACTGCCGGAATGCCGGGGAGTCCTGTGGTAGACAACTGGAACCGAGTATGTATGAATAAATAAATGAATGAATGAATGAATGAATGGGAGCGATAGCCTTTGATGGCAATAGCAAGCTGGCGCAAATCTTCCTCTGGTCTAGGAATTGCTACCTACACCGATATGTTTTTTATTCAGATCTAGAGGGTAAATAGCGAGTTGCGTGCTCCTCCACACGGAATTATTTACAGCCTTCCTTAATTCAAAGTACAAGAATGCTAATTCCTCGACTTAAAGCCTCCTGCGGCATGTTCCCAAAACGGACACGAATTTGACTGATTGGAGTCAAGACGAGATTTGGGAACCAACTGAGTGGCTGAAGATAAGGCAGGCTTTATGCAGCCTCTCAATTGCGGCGAAGAGTCATACCCCGCACCACACCACCTTCGGGCAGATATTTTGGTTAGCTTCCTTCCTAAGCTTCGTAATGAATACAAGTGTTGATCATTTGGACCATAGCCGCATCCCACATACATTCCCCTCACGTTTTCAACACGCGCCTTTTGTGAGCTCTCTTCAAGCAACAATCACCATGGCAGAGACGGCCAGAGCCCAATACCAACACTTCGTCCCGCAGTTCCTTCTAAGAAACTTCTCTCATCCATACAAGCCGCAAAATACTGATACCAAGAAGTCGAAGCGCTCAAAACGCAAGTATGCAAAGGGAATGTTTCCAGGGGATCTTGTTGTTCGCAATCTCGACCTGTCTGCGGACCCGCCTGTTATCTGCGAGACGCCAGTGAAGCGTATTCTTGGGCAAGTGGACATGTACCGGGACACGAGCAGTCAATCTCCCGAACAGCAGCAATATATAGAACATATGTTCTCCCGGATAGAGGGTCAGACGAGCGCCATTTTCCGCAAGATCACCAAGGCTTTCGAGCAAAAAGACCAAGGGCTATGGCTTACCCGAGACGAGCGAGATCTTATCCGAAAGTTCCTATTTCTTCTAAAATATCGCGGATCAGGTTTTTATCAACGATTTTACCACGATACTGCAGAAGCCTATGATTCAAATGATCGAGAGCTACTGCGCGATTACATGGCAGAGAATGGTTATAAGCGGCCGGTGGATGTTTGGTTCCATAATCTCAAAACGATTATGGAACTTCGCATGGATCCTGAGGGTGCATGGATACTGGAGCTCCCAAAGCGCATGTTCTTCACCGATGCTATGTGGTTTGTTTCGCATTGCCAATCGAAGTACATGGCCATCTGCACACCGTCCGATCCCAATGATGAGTTTATCCTTACGGACAATAGCTATAACGTCTTCGAAGGGCCAAACTACTCTGCAGCGGACGAAAGAACTGGAAAGATCGAAGGCACAGCTCATACACCCCTCCACGAGTTCGCCCCAATATCTCCAAAGCTGATGATTGTCCTTAGAAGCTACGTTTTCACGGTGGCTGAGGAGGATGCCAACGCAGATGCAAAGCTGGATCGAGACTTCTTTCGCTCCACGGTCTTGGATAGTGTCTACAAGAGGGAAGTGAAATCCTTGCTAGCGGATCTTCCAATTCAGAAGGCACGCAACAACTACAGCGAGATCATTAATGGCCGCGTAAAGTTAATCAATGGCGAAGATGGGCAGAACAGAAAGGACCACAAGTTTTGCTTTAAATTCTTCCCTATCGAGACGCAACATGTCAACACGATTAATGGAATTCTGCTCGATAATGCTTATCATTGTTCTAGCGTGGTTTTCAAAACGATAGAGAGTTTCATGCACACTCTAGAATGGTTCTTGACCGCACCATGCACGATCGGCAAGATTATCACAGGCGAAGATGCGGATCTTCGGCTCACATGTCTGAAGAAACTAGCGGCAGTATCGCAATCTCTAGGTTCTGACAAGAAACCTGTCTGGAGAGAGGAGCCTGTCCCCGTAGTGCAAGGACTTGAGAATCTCCGGCTGATGCACATCGAACGGAGCAGGTTGTCTGGGGAGATGGTCAAGGGTGATCTGGATTCCATTCCTGACACGGAGTACATGCAAATCTATAAAACTTTAGGTAAATCCCCCGGCATCTCAATTTCCCCACTGCCGTTAGTAATTACACTATTCTGTTAGGTGGGTCTAAAGAAAGTATTCTCGGCGATATGGCACAGGCTGCCTTGATGTGGAAGCTGCGAGTCAAGATTGATGTTTGGTCCCACGGCCTCGACGAGTCTTTACGCCAGCGTAACCGCGAACTTTTGATAGAAGCTTACCTCCGGCTTCCACCACGCCGAGTATGGTACTTTGTAAAACACCTCAGGTTCGCGTTTCTGAGTAAAAAGCCACGACTCGGAGCAGAGGATGAGTCATATGATCCATTCGACCCATTGGCGCAGGGGCCAGAAGATACTATTGCTCAAGGAAAGTGCTCGGCGTCTATTGTTTATCTGGGCTACACTAACGTTGAGATAGCGTGTCACATTATAAGACCTGAAAAGGTCGCTCAGCTTATGTACAAGGCTACCGTAAACGATGCAAAGATGAAGCAACGGCCAGGGCTCGATCTCTGGGCTGACATGAGCCTTGGCCTGAACGGACTCAAACAAATTATGGCACTGAAAATGCTCGCGCTCGATGGACCTGGTAAGTTTGCCTTAACTCTTCGTAGGAGTCTTCATGTCTAACAATCTGAGCAGGCTCTATTCATGACTGCGGTAAGATAGTTTCAAGGTTGTTGAAAGTGACCACATATTCTGATTTTCAGTAGAAGTCTACGAAATTGAGCAGCTCGCTCAAAACGAACGATTAAAGATTCTTCGAGGTGACCGGTCCTATCAAAAATTAGGAAATCTTATCCTTAATGAGGATGAGAAAATTGAACTCTTGACCCGAATGATGGTAAGATCGAGGTTTATGGAAGTCCTGAATGGGAAACTGGAGAAGGGTTTGTTGGAACAACTGAAGAATGTGTTCTTTGAGGTTGTGTATCTAACTCCTCCGTATAATGTGAAGGCTTAGACATGAGTTTGAAACGCAAGCGCTTTTTAAAGTAGAATTCAGATAAATAGGCGATCTAGTCGTGGTCTCTCACTTGATTTAGCAGAGTCCTCCCTTTTCATGCCAAGTTTCGCCACGCTTTTTAAGGAAGGTCGAGGAGTCAAGTCGACCCCGGAAACGACTGGAATTAGATGTTGATGAGCTGGGTGCCTTCTTCATGACTATTGTTGAGCACGTCGTAACAATGCAATCAGTCAATATCTTTGTCGGCGTATTAGATGAGGCTAGCGATGGGACGGAAGATCAACATACAAGTCACCAGATATCAACACTTCTAGATATTAACTTTCCCACAAACAGGAATAAGAATTATATTAGAAAGAAGAGCATTATTTTCAACATTTTATATCTCTTCATTTGGCTCGCTTAATACGAAATACAGCGCATGTTTTGAAACAGAATAAACCGGATTCCCCGCGACGAGCTGGGCGGTTCTGCCTTCTGCTTTACGACGAGGAGAACACAAGATCTTAATCGCTAACTAGACAAGTGCATTCGAACTTATTCATCTACACGAAAGAGTGCCAACGACATGGCGTCGGCTAGCATCGCCCGACCTGGGCGTTGAGTGACGCTGAGTAACCTGACCAAAGACGCTTCGCCAGAGGATGACGATCGCGGCCGTTTTGGTGTTTCGTTATCAGTTGGTACCGTTAGATTGATCTGGTCGAAGCGAATTGGAGACGGCGATCGTGCTGCATTGCTTCGTTGTAGCGTCGGTTCCAAATGGCTGGGTGAGGGAGATCGCGGTACGGGAGGAGGAGACAGCGGTATAGGGGAAACACCACGTGGTGCTTCGAAGCGAGACGAAGAGGGCGACCGAGCTCGATTGGCTGTTCCCTTGCTCGGCCCGTCTTGTATCAAAGCGAATAGTTGTTGGAGCCACTTATTCTTCTCTTCGGGTTTCATCGATCGAATAGGGAGAACCTCTGCTCCACCCATCTCCCTTGTCGGCCATGGGAAGCTGACAGCCATCTCCTTCAGAGTTAGCGAGGTGAGCTGTCGTAAGACGATGCGCAGCTGTGGCTCAATGTTCGCGACGGGCTCAAACGGCCAGTCCGCCCGTTCCTGAAGGCGATCCGCAATCTGCATCATCGCACCAACTAACCACTCAATGGCGACATTGTCCGGGACAGTATACGCCTTGCTCAACAGCCAGCCCAGCGTTTCCGGTGTTCCCGATTGGTTGAGAATTGGAATGCTGCGTTTATCGTGCTCACGTCCCTGAAGTTTTAGGATGAAGTCGTTGTACTCCTTCATCGCCGCCAGTGGCAGGCCGATAAATCGGCCACTATTGAGCGCATGGACGATTTCATCCCCCAAAGCGATTCCGGACTTGATACCACTGTTCAGTCCTCTGCCAGGCCAGAAGTGAACTGTCATTGCAGCATCGCCAGCCACTGCAACGAGTGCATGTGGACGATTGATACCCAGGACATCTCCCTGAGGAAGATGTTGGACACCCTCTCTGACAGCCTGCACCACGATTGGGATCCGCACGACATTGATAACTTCGCTTTCCTTGAAGCCAAAGAGCTTCAAACCGTCTTCAATCGACTTCCAGAGTAGGCTCTCTCTATCCTCGGATGGCGCGAAAACCTGGCTTTCTTTGAAGCCGTCTGGCACTTTTCCATCAAGTCGTAAGCAGCCGGGGTTCCCAAAAGTGACAGGCTGACCGTCAACGGAGACCATCTTGTGCCACTCCTCCTCTGTGAGTTGCATGTTAAGGTAGCCCCTGCCGTCAAAATTACTTGCGTTGAGGAGATAGCGAGTTTGCCCGAGAGTCAGAAACATATTCAAGGGCTGAGACCAGGGCAATCCCTCAGGGCGATCGAAAGCCAGACCGAGCGCATAACTCCTCCCTCGCTCTTTCTCATAGCCCTCGAAGTACGACTTTCGAACCCAGGATGCAGCACCATCAGCGCCAAGCAACACGTGGAAGTCGCCGACTTTGGAGAGGCTATCTCTCTCTACCCCTTCCGGGTGCAGATGGATGAGGCCGCGGAACTCATCAGCTTGACACCGCTTGAGGAGACGGTCCTCAACTTTTCGAATCTGGATGTTGGCTGAGCCGGGCCAAACGTTCTCTGGGCGGCCCTCGAAGAGGGCTTCTCGGGTTGCTGTGCTCATCAAGGTCGTGACAGAATCTTGCAATGTCACAACTTGGTCGCGTCGCCTCGCGGTGGGAGGATAGTCGATGTAGGTGCCGTTGGGGCCGGTTTTCGCTACCCAGCGCCTTTCATACATATGGACCTCCACCTTTCCCGCGCCCTTTTCGGCCAACGAGATGGCAGAAGATAGGGCTGTCGGGCCACCGCCGACGATTGCGACCTTCAGATGTGCTGCAGGGTACTTGTAGATAATCGGGTCCTTCGGGAGTGGGTCTAGATTTCTCGCCATGGCGGGGTCGAAGAAGAAATCAAGGACAACTTTGGTTCGGTCGGAGAACATGACTTCTGAAACCCGGGTCTTGATGAGCAAAAAGCGCATACATTGCAGCAGAGGAGTTGCTGCGAAGGTGGCATGGCGGTTTGCGAATATCCTCGTCTGAACTGCGAAAGCCAATGCTGGGACTGTCCGATTGTGTTGGTTTGACGCAATTGCTAGGAGCTCGATCTGTATCATGGGGTCCTTGCTCGTGTTACCGAACCGGATCATGAAGAAGCGAGCCCTCTCAAGATCTGTCTTGCGAGCATCCGCTAACTCCCACTCATCCTCGAACGACTTTGGAAATAAAATGTCGTCGAGCGCTGGGGCTACCGATTGGCTCCTGCTTCGCCTATGGAACACTGCTGGGGAAAGAGATCTGCCGCGCATGATGGTGATGGCTGTCTAGAAATCTCGCGAAGGACTGCAGAGAGGACTGTAGGGAAAACGATCGAGTCTTCCAGGTTGGTAGTTATACCGCAGCAAAAGGCGGCAGAATTGGCGGGGCAGTGTTTTTGACATCTAAAAAGAGAATGAAAGGTCAACAATTTGCGATTTATAATCGCCAGGTGGCAGACGTGTTTCGTGTTTCGTTCGACCTGCGAGGCGAGACAAAAAGGGGAGATAAGCGATCCTTCACCGGCAACCCCCAGCCAATGAACGCCGTGACTTGTGGCTAGTGCTTACCTCACGTGCCGCCAAGGGTTTATTTTAGAGCCTGCGGCAAGCTCCCTTGTTTCTACGATTGGCGAGATGGCGAGATCTAAAATAAACTCTTGGGCAGGACGTGTTCAAGGCGGCTGGGGCGGCACGCATGCTGCCTCAGCGAATAGATTTGCAAGGCATATCCCTGAAACGAGGTATGGGTGCTATTCTTGGACTAGCTTCCTTTCGAATCAGGGTCAAGAACATGGCATCCTCCGGCACTCCAAGGCTCCGAGCTCACATTGCCACATCTATTCTTCTTCAACCAAAGATTAGAGACGTATGAGAATAGGCTGTGCTTAGTAACCTCGAGTATGCTCGCGCTTATTCTATTTTCTATGATTCTTATCCCCTCGTCCGGCGAGACATTACTAGCGTGGGCAGGGGGGTCGCGCTTGATTGGCGGGGCCTAGCTGTGGCTGATACGCTGGTTATGTCTCGCCGGACAGTGGGATAGGTTGTGGTGCCCCCCCACCCCCAAGAATAATTGCTAGTGGCCTCCACTGCCCCAGTTTTCGATGAGACTCGATTTCTGAGTGGTTCGAGTCCTAGTCAGCCATCTTGCACGAGACAAAAATTAGTCTGTGTATCAATCCAAGAGTACAGGTAGAAGGTTCAAGAAGGCTTTCTGCCCTAGCAGTGGCTCTCAGCTAACTTAAAAGGCACTCTCTCACTGGTTGAACACCCTGGATTCCTACTCGCACCTATACCCAAAACATATACGCTAGCAATTATTCTTGGGGGGGTGGAGAGTATATTCGAAGGCAATGAAGCTTGATTAGCTGCTTGAAACTGCACTAGAGGTGGCTTAGGAAGGCTATTGTTTCGAGATGGTTCAGACCCTCGATAATTACTTTCCGGAGTATTGTAGCTCCGGAGGCTTGGAGATCTACGCTCGGTTGGCGAGCCCTAACAAGCCCTGTAAAATTCTCGGTTACAGCGCTGGGGGGCTGTGGTTGCCCTGCCAGATAGGGGGCGTAACCCTAAATTGAGCGGTTGCAGTGGTCAACGCCTTATGAGCCTGCTGACATAAGTCCGTGTTTTTAGCGATGTTTTCAGGCATCGCAAAACCAAAGTGTCCCACTTTTCTTAACAATTATGTAAGAATCATTAATTGTGACCTATTATAATTTATACGTACACAATTAAAGAAGCTAGAGTGAGTTATGAAACTCTTATTAAATAATTTAGTAAATAATATAAAAGACATATAATGGGCCTTGGCGCTTGCTTCCTAGCGAAATGCCCTTTAAAACACGGACTTGTGAGGGTGCGCTCGTTACAAGACAGGCCACTTCAGGCTTAGACCCTATATTCTCATTCCTTTATGCCGGAACCTCCAGAACTGTACATATCATTCCTAATCCCCCCCTCAAATATACAACCATTTCCTCTATCAATGATCTGGCATGACGCGGGACAAAATACCTCGTAGAGCCTCAAGTTCGTAGTCAAATACTCCTTAATTGCTTATAGGTTGTCATGTTAAAGACTTTAATGCCAATATCCCCCTATATATAAATACAATCGGTAGTTTCGATGCATTTTAGAGTTTTATAGAATACTTTATATTTGCCCAAATAACGCCATATACGTTTCCCATTGAGACCTCTGATCTGAACTAAAATGGCAACCCCTCCATCTTTGGTCATTTGAAGCTTCGGTCAACATCTTTACAATAACTGCTCTTGATAATCAGTCGTACATGTTGCTCTGTGTATTAGAGACGCATAAATTCACCTACGCTGCAGTATGTCTTACACATTTTGCACATGACCACCTCTTAATCTTCCGCATGGACATGATTCAACAATTTTCAATGAAAATCGACCTGCGCTATCAATAATGTGAATCAGCGAACACACCCCTAGAAGCAGTATGTAGGATTCAGGTTGAATCAGTCAAACTTTGCCCTCAGCATCTCAAGAATAAATTTCATCAAAAGTCGTGGACTCGAACTCCTTCTGTCATCAGAATTCTCTACCCGCAAACACGTGCCGTAGATATCAATCTATAAGACCAGAAATCAAAGACCCCCTCAGAAAGACAATACACACAACACACACAACTAATATGTGCCACTGGGAACTGCAAGTGCACATATGCATTTACTGTGGCGCAAAGCAGAGAGGCAACGTACAAGTGATATTTTGCCCGAATAACCCTTACCGCGATCCGCATTCGGTGCAGCATTGCGGCGACTGGGACAAAGGCAGGGTTAGAGAACGGATTATTAGAATGATCTGTGCTCGATGCGAAAGGTAAGCTGAACATCTATCTCTAATATACAACACGCTACTCACTGTTGCAGGAAACATGGTGCCCCTTTCCCTTCAGGTTGGCGATGAGTAGTGGATTAGACTAGGGTGACACTTGCTTCATAGATGGCTGGCTAGCTGTGAGGCCTCAGTTTGCGTGAACCAAGAATTCATAGAAATAGAATGTTGCTTTCCTCCATATCAAAGTTTGAGTAACCTTATGCCTGAGTTGGTTTAGCGTAACACCCGTTATTTCTCAATGACTTGAGTACCAAATTTGAATAAATAACAATGAGGTTAAGTTATTCAGTGTGCTTGACTCACCAAGCAACGGCACCACAACTGTAAGTTCCCAAAATCAATCGAAGTCTTTTCCTCAACCTTTTAACCCATACATCATATACCAAGATCAGTGACATCACAGCCCCAAAGTCGACCAATATACCTACATCTTCTCCAACCAATATCGAATATAGACTTACATATCGAGTCAGACCGAAGAACCAAGAACAAAATGTGCAGCCTGGTCCAAGAAGTGACCATTTGCCCCTCCTGCGGCAATGAAGAGTTAGTGGGCTCGCCCCGACTTGTGTTTTGCAACGGTAACCCATACCATGACCCACGTTGGGCCGGACAGTGTTCTAAAGGGTGGGATCGGGTGGTTTGGAGATGAGATACACAAAGATGACATGTGACAAGTGTGACCGGTAAGCACTTCCACCTCTGTGAAGAGACAAAAAGACGATATGGCTAACTTCCGACACAGACTGCCCCCGGGACGGTAGTAGGATTGCGGAGAAGAGTTCGATCTAGTGAGCTAGCTCCACTTTTTATATGGTGGACAGGAACACAGCTAGGAATAGTAATCTTACGTTCCTTTCTTCAGAAAATTGCTATAGGACTCTGGTGGAGGATATGTTTACTGTGCTTCTACTATACATACGCAGGTCACAAGTCATACATGAATCTCCCTTGCCCGTGATGCTTTCCTTCCAAAACTGACCAAAACGTAGGTGCACTCAATGTGTCTCCGCCCATTCCCGATACCACTCCAAACACTCCTTATTCATAACACTTGCTCCAACTTTGATATTCATTCCACACAGAATCTGCTTAACCGCAATTTCGACCCTGTATTCGTTAGCCATCTTCTCCTCCCGCGAACCCCTCAAAAGAAAATCAAACTCACTTCTTCCCATTCCCCGTAACCGGAATCTCAAAACACTCATCAATGACGCCCGGAACATGTCTTGCACTTAACTCCTTCCTTATCACACCACTAATCTCCTCTCTCAACCCCTCATCACAAACCATCCCCTCCTCCATCTTCAAAAACAAAACGACCGTTTCATCATTATCCATTTCTCTTCTTCGACCAACACAAATAGCATCCGCCACCCTCCCCCCAAAGTGCTTCAACAAAATGTTATATATCTCCGCACTGCCAAACCTCACACCACTCGGTTTCAAAATCCCATCGCTGCGTCCTAACATAACCAAGCCCTTTGTCTCTTTCTCGAACCGTACAAAGTCGCCGTGATGCCACACCCCAGGGAATGTTTCAAAGTAAGCTTCACGGTACTTCTGTTGTCCTGCTTGCGGGGACGAGGAAGAGAAGAAGGTGACTGGTTGGCAGGGGAATGGTGCCGTGCAGACGAGGTCGCCGTCTTCGCCGTCTGGGACGGGGACGCCAGAAGGTGAGTAGGCGGCGATTGCCATTCCCAAACCGCTACATTGGATTTCGCCAGGATAGACGGGGACGAGAGGACAAGGGGAGCCGAAGAGGGAGATTATGTCTGTGCCACCTGTGATGGAGCCGAGGTTTAGGGAGGATGGGAAGGCTGAGTAGACGTATTCGAATGTTGATGGTGCAAGGGGGGAGCCTGTGGAGTAGATCGCTTTGAGGGAACTGAGGTCCAGATTGTGTGGTTCTTGCATAGGAAATATACGTTTTTGTTCCAGGATTGAGAGATACTTGGCGGAGGTGCCAAAATGTGTGATTTTCAGATCTTGGATCAAAAGCGGCATACTGAGGTCGCCATGGGGATGGAAGGGCGAGCCGTCGTACAGGACTATTGCGCAACCGGCAGAGAGAGCAGAGATGAGCCAGTGCCACATCATCCAGGTTGTGGTTGTGAAGTAGAGCATGCGGTCTCCAGGCCGGATGTCACAGTGTAAAATGTGTTCTTTTTTGTGTTGGATCAGTGTCCCGGCGGCGGAGTGGACGATACATTTTGGTGCGCCAGTTGTGCCGGATGAGTAAAGAATATAAAGTGAATGTGAAGGTGGTAGTTGCGCGAAGCTGAGTGGCCCGGAGAGATCGCCGGCACTGATGTCCTTGTCAGTTGAAATAGGGATATCACGTGATAACATCAACCCACCTCCTCACAAACTCTTCATAAGTCCACATCTTTCCCTCCCCCACCTGCAACCCCTCAACCTTCATCTCATATCCCCTGGCTGTCTCAAATACAACACCGGCCTTCAACCCTTTCAAGCCAGCAAGGATCTCCTTCACTTTCTGATGACTCGAATGCGTCTTCCCATTATACATCACAGCATTATCAACAAATAACACCTTGGGTTGAATCTGAACCAACCTCTCGAGCACAGCGGTGACTCCCGTATCAGGACTGACCCCCGTCCACACTGCACCAATACTCGCAGCTGCGAGCATCGCTACCACTGCATTGGCGTGATTGCCTAGGAAGCCAGCTACGCGGTCTAATTCCACGACACCGTGGGACCTGAGAGCAAGAGCACACTTTTGAACTCGAGAGCGGAGTTGAGCCCAAGAAATTGTGGAGGACCCAGTTTCCGTGGCTTCGATAATTGCCGGGGAGTTCTCGTTAATCTTGAGCTTTGCTGGGTAGAGCAAGTTCTCGGCAAAGTTTAGTCGAGAGCCGGCGAAGAAGTCTGGGCGAGGGAATAGAGGCGCAGCCTTTGGTACAACCTGGCATGAGATATTAGGAAGAATGTGGAAAGAAGCTTGATGACGATCACGTGATAAAGCATTTGACGTACTTCACTGTAGCGCTTCTCAGTAGTGATGCCCGTAAACTCCCAAACTTCTCCCCAAAACGAGCCAATAGCGCTGATTGACCATCGGTATAAATCGTCGTAGCTCTTCAGCTTGAGACCGTACTTCTGGTTCACGTCACGCATGAACTCGGCCATTCTCGTCGTCTCTGGATCAGGATGCGTCCACAGCTTCCTCTTTCCCTTTCCCGTGGCTTTATTGGTGCCATTAGCCATCTGTGGAATGTTTTCGCCCATTGTGGTGAGTATTCGTTGATTTATTGAGGCAGTTGGAGAGAAAGAAACATTATTGAAACTTTGGCCCAACAAAAGTTGATGGCCTGTCGGCGCCACGTTGATCCGGTCCCGCCAGCGGAAGCGGAGGGGTTTGCCGAGGTTCCTCCTGAGAGGTCCGGCGCGGAAAGCGACGCGAAGAGCGGGCATGGCTTTCTCCAAAACCTGTAGAATTTCTAACACTGCGGAATGTAGAAACCAATAGTGTTTTATATGTAGGCCCTCCGATCAAGGCTCTGTTAGTACCCCAACTTTACCGATTACCGATTGAACATACCCCTTAGGATTCTGCCCTTCTCTGGGCTAAACTTTGAGGTCAACTTTGAGCACGTGACGCGATTGAAGGAGGCATGGGGTCGACAGTAAGAAATGAGGAATTCCTTCTTCAGACAAAAGGCTCTATGGGAAAGTGGTTGGCATTTGCCTGTGTCTACCCCAAAGATTTATTTATCCATACCCGATGTGTTGCCTGACGCCTTCCCCCGTGACCTTCTCACACGGACTTACCCCCTGTTCTCCTCCCACCGCGAAGTCGAACCCTCCTTATTCAACACTCACAACATCACCTTATTCTTTCAATCAATTTCATTCATCTCCACTCAAAATTTACAATGGATCCCGCCTCGCTCCCCGAAGGCCCTCTCATCACATCACCCCCAGCCCTCCTCCCTACCCGCTCAACCTCCTTTTCCGTCATCGGGCGCCACATAACCCTCACCCTCTTGACCCCTCCCCACATCCCCGCACTCTACGCTATCTTCGGCGGCACCCAGAACGCACACATCTTCAAATACCTACCCATCGGCCCTTACATCTCACCTGAGAATCTCGGCACGGAGATCTCGAGCCTGCTCGAGAGTGCTAACGACTGGATATTTGCTGTGATTCCCACCTCTCGGTCTCCCACTCCCTCTCAATCAAAAACGGAAGAGAAAGAGAAAGTGGATGGGGAGGAAAGACAAGAAGCGAGTAAGGAGGAAGTTCTTGGCATCCTGTCCCTCTCACGCCCCCTCCCCGCCCACCACACCATCGACTTAGGCGCAATCTTCTCTTCCCTCCTCCAACACACAACTGGCGCAACAGAAGCCGTCTACCTGCTCCTGCTGCACTGTTTCGTCGACCTCAGGTATCAGCGCGTCGAGTGGCGGTGCAATGATCGGAATGAGGCGAGTAAGAGAGCGGCGGTTAGGCTGGGGTTTAAGTGGGAGGGGTGCTTGAGGAGGGAGAAGGTTTATAAGGGGAGGGGGAGGGATACGACTGTTTTTGCGGTGGTGGGGGATGAGTGGGAGGGGATGAGAGGGGGAATAGAGCGGTGGTTGGAGGAGGAGAATTTTGATGAGTGGGGGAGGCAGAGGAGGAGGTTGGAGGTGGTGAGCGGGGAGGTGATGAGGGAGAAGAAGGCGTGAAAAAGAGGGAGGGGAAGAAGACTGTAAAGGTGGTATTGAGGTATCTAGAGTATCCATCTATATGCCAGCCCTCGACCATGCTTCCGCCAGTAAGCTAACGCCACAAACTTATCCAAGTCCATACCGAAAATGCTGCAGACCTGACCGTTCTCCCATAAACGCCAAGCTCGCCAAAAATATGCAAAACTCCCCACCTTCCATTCTCAAGCTAATCCGGAGCAAAGCTTGACCTCTCCAATTCAACTGGTCTCGCCTCCCGCCTTCGAACCTGCCTCTCCATCTCCGGCAAAAGCTCCGGAATCCTAAACGGTTTCGTAACAACACTATCCATACCCGACTCCTTGGCCGTAGCAATCTGCTCACTCCTCGCATTGGCCGTAACAGCGATAACCGGAACATGTCTCGTGATCACCCCTTCCTTTTGCAATTCTCGAATCCTCTTTACGCATGTCAACCCGTTCATTACTGGCATTTCGAGATCCATGAGTATGATGTGCAATAAGAGGCCGTTGCTTTCGTTTCCGGCCCAGAAGCGGGTTTTCGAGAGGAAAGAGAGTGCTTCGCCGCCGTGGTTAGCGACGTGCACAGTGCAACCAGCGCTGAGCAGCTGTTTCGAAAGGACCTTTTGGTTGACGATATTGTCTTCGACTATCAAGACATGCTTCGGCACCACGGGTTGCGTAGCTTTCTCTTGAGATATTGGTAGTGTGGATCCAGTTTGAAGTCGTGCCAGAGCCGCAGGACTGGAACTCTTGCATTGAGCTCTCATGTCGACTGACCCAGGACTCATTCGATTGCGGACTTCTGGAGGATTACACCGCCGTGCTCGGAGATAGAATGCGAAAGTGCTGCCAATACCAGCTTTGGATGCGACTCCAATCTGGCCGCCTTGCAACTCTGTCAGCTCTCGAGAGATAAAAAGTCCAAGACCTGAGCCTCCATATTGAACGTGGGTTCGTGGCGATGCCTGAGAGAAGCGTCTGAAGAGGAGATTTCGCTCGTCTTCATCTAATCCTCGGCCCGTATCCTCCACTTCGACGTACAGATAGACCATTTCTCCTGTACCCCAGGCGGTGCCTAATGAGAGGTCTTTGCGGTTGCTGCTACGGGGTAGATACTCGATGCCATTTCTCCCCGGAGGCGGCTCGATGGAAGCACCTATACTAATGCTAATTTTCCTGTTGATCTCGGTTTGCGTAAACTTGATGGCGTTCGTCGTTAAGTTGATAAGCACTTGAAGAAGTCGACTGGGATCGAGTCTAACCCAGTCCACCGCCAAGTTCGAGTATGAAGGATGAACATGGAACCGAAGCTCCATGTCGCTCTTTTGGAGCTCGTTGTCAAACATCTTCAATGCGATCTGGATTACTGATATAGGTTGAACTTCGACCGGGGTAACGAATAGAAGGTCGGAGTCCAATTTTGAGAGAGTAAGGATATCATCGATAATTCGCTTCTGATGTTGAGCGCAAAGTACAATCGTTTGTGCTGCATCCACGTAGCCATCAACAAGCTCCCTCGGGATGGTGACGTTTTGGCTCTCGCCACCAAATTCAGAAAGAGATGTTCCGATCCAGTCACCACACTGGATGATTGCTGACAGAGGGTTTCTCATTTCACTGGCCATGGTTAGCGAGGGCCCGCAGGCTGTGTATCAAAAGACTTACTGAGATGTCATATCGATGAAGTTCTCCTGCTGTCTCTTTAGTTCGACGGCTTCCATCATCTTCCTGGTCTGGAACCCCTCCATCCATTTCTGACGGCTGATGTCCGTGATGCAACCCAATATACCGATGACCGTTCCATCATCTGCTCTCTCCGGGTATGCGGCTGCGATGATCCACGAAAAGCCTTCCACCTTCTCTCCAGGAACGATCTCCTCGGCCACAAATGGGCGTTTCAATCGAAGCTCGAACACTACTGTTTCTCCGCCTAGAAGTTTCGCCCACTCACGGTCCATGATGGGATGATCGGAATCGTGGAGGACATTGTACCAACTCTGCGAATCATTTTCAGCAACATGGCTCGCACTCTATAAATATTGAGAAACCTACCAGTGGATATGAGACGTCCCGAGGATGGCCAGTCATCCTTGAATTACAGCGTCAGCATGGAGCAGCATCTATTTGAACTAACGAACATACTTGTAGTAATCGTTGTTGCCATATACCAAAATTCCCTGGGGGTCAATATGGAACATTCCTACTGGCGCGAGGTCCGCCATTCTTCTAAATCTTGTCTCAGCTTCTAGCGCTTCGTGTGTTTGTACAGCGAGCTTTTTGGACAGAAGATTGCGGTCGTGGGTTGCTTGTTCAGCAGCTATTTGGCCTCGACGAATTTCTTCTTCAAATAGGAGTGCAGACTGGAATTAATATGAGTATTGCTTGGCGTTCCTAGAGATGGTGGAAGCTTACTGCCATCGAAGTAGCTAATTGTCTACTAAGAAGCTCGACAAAGACTCTGTAATCAGCATCAAACTGTCTCCGAGGATTCACACCAAGAATCATAAAACCGAGAACATTGTCTGACGTAGATCGGATTGGCAGGAAGATAGCTGACTTGCAAGGATGCTTTCCATCCATGATTACCGTGATATCTCTTGAAATAAACTTCGGTAAAGTTCCATCGTCTGCTCGGAGCAGAGTCGGCGAGTCTTGCTTTACCAAATCATAGAAGTTTGGGAGAAATTCTTCCATGCCCAGTTCATTGTTGATCCGTTTCGGAATGCTTGTACAAGATTCTGGAACTCTGACTAGTCCTTCCAGGGTCCAGTTACGAAGGTTCTGGCTCAACTCTGACGACTCGGAGAGTGTTTCATTGATATCTCCACCGGCAGAATAGAGAATTGCGAAAGGTAGGTCGAGGTGGTCGCCTTGAAGAGCAAGAAGCAGTTGATGCCAGAAGTCTTTCGGCTCCCGCGACGATGCGATGTACTGTCCAAGCCGGAGGAAGAATGCCATTCGCCTGTCTGCTATGACTTGTCTCGTGGAATCGGAGACCGGGTTGTAGCTGCAGACAGATCAGTTGGCCCGAACTTTGATGCAGTGAGCAAATGCAGAATGTACTCACAAACCAATATCACCATCCCCGACGCTAAATGGAATGATGGATATCGAGTAATATGTTTCCTCAAGATAACCCTGTCTATCGATGTAAAAACGAGCATCGTCAAGCAAGTACGAAGTTCCCGTCTCGTAAGCCGCATCAAATGCCGGGCTGAAGTCACCTTCAACCTCTGCCCAAGCGTCGGAGAATGTCTTGCCCATCATACCAGGATGCTTTTGTCCCATGACTACAACATAGGGTTCGTTATACAACATCGTTCTGTGCTTGCCGTAATACATTGCAGCAGGTCGAGGGTCGCTCATCAAAATATTGGCCATTCTGCGCAGTTCAGCCGACCATTGGTTGATAGGCCCCAGCTCAGTGGATCCCCAGTCAAAGTTGAGAACAAATTCATAATGGGAGGAGAGGGTGAAGGATGGATTGGGCTTCGTGAAATCGATCCGGCCAATATCCTCTGGATGTTTCATGTTGTCCTGCCTCTGTGCTGGTTGCGCTCTTGGTGCTGGAGACGGAAATACTTGGATTTCCTCCTCCCGGCGAAGTCGGAACGCAGAAAGCTGTGCTTCCAAAGAGTCATTCGAAGTGATTGCGGGTTTCGACCAGTCTCTTCTTTCGACCCTGTCCATCGTCTGTGGCCTCCCTGGCCTTGGGTATTCCGACGGACGCCGGAGGACTGCTGCATGCCCAGTATAATCATTTTCCTCTCCAGACACAACTCTCCACCTCTTCCGTATTGTCTTTGCCTTCCATCTGAGCCCGTAGTAATTGGTTTCTGTGAAGCTTCCTAATCTTGTCGTTGCAGCAGCCCATTCGATAAATGCGGCATATTTGGGGTCTCTCTGTGACTTCCCCCCTGATATAACTCCCTTCCCAATCTTCAGTTCCAACAATGGCACTTCCCGCAGACTCGGATTGTAATAAATCGGGATGGTTTTCGAGGTGCTTGCTAGGTCGAGGATGAACACTGGCCGATCGTCTATGTCTAGGAATTCTACGAGTCCCACTGACAATAATTCATTCTTCGGAGATTCAAGGGCAACATCGGCGGTGGTGGTGATGTCCGTCTCCGCCTTCTTGGGGGGATTGCTGGGGTTCCTTGGTACATCGCTGCCATTGACCGTGGCATCGCCCAAATCTGCCATCTCCCAATGTCGACGGAAGTCCGTTTTCCTTTGTCATTCCTCCTGCCCCACCCTTCCGCAGATTCTTGGCCGAGACCTGTTAAGTCAGCAACAACAGCGCGGGTTGTCACGATAGCAGCAAACACTCGTCTGCCAGCATCGTCCGCGCACCTGCCACCTCAACACAAAGAAGAGACATGTATGAAAGGATAGATCGAACATCCTCACCGTAGCGCCGACGAGTCCTATGTTTGAGCACCGCTTCCCCGTGGACATGCCCAGTTCCAAGTTATTGGATTCCAGAACACTGTGGAGCGTTGCGGCCAAGCTAAAGACACCCCAAAACCTCCTTAGTCTCTCAGGTGGCGGATTCGGAGGTGACTCCGAGGGCGAGAGCGAAAACATCGAGAAGATTTCGTCCGGCTTTAGGGCTCTAGATTCTCCATCGAATTTGGAATTTGCATCATCACTTGTTGCGGCGAACGAGTGCTTGCTCGGAAGAGATCTCCTGGATCAACCCTTCCGCCCCCCCTCCCAAATGCGTGGCGACTGACAGCGCCCCGATGCGCTGTGAGCGTCTCAGATGTCATCAGTGAAGTTGAAGTGGCTTGCCGAAGGATCCGATAGAAGCGTAGGTTTGCGATGGAATTGGTGGTTGAGCGCACATCGACGGGGCACAGGAGCCATGTGACATATCACTTTCTTTCCCTGCAGTCACAAGCAGATTTATTTCATCCGGAGGTGAGAGTCTTTCCTGAGTCATAATAGGATCCATATTGCACTTATCTTCCAATCTACAGAATTAAATAACACGCACGCGCAGAATCGAGCTGCAAAAGAGTTCTCTCCCAGTATCCGAAAGGTCGTTTCGGCTGAAAACCAGGCCACTACGGATGGCGACTTTCATCTCTACGGACGATGCTAAACTCTGGTATAAAGATAGACATTCAACTTCTGTAATGAATTCTTCATTTTCCCTCATTAAGCCTTTCTTTGTATTGCAAACAAGCAACTCATTGGAGGCGGAGTGTACCGTTTCCACTTGGAACTTGGAACAGTCTATTTTCACTTTTTAGCTGTGGCTTTCTGTCTACTTTCTGCAGCATTTATCAAATATCAAAGCCATATTAACATTGAACTCTCTGTCTATTAACATGAACGCCACCCAACCAGAGGAAATTCCCCGCCATAACCTACCAACCTCAATACCTCCCATACGGCCTATTTTCCCCTCTCGAAGGCGCAGGCGACGCATCCAACTCAACTGGCATAACAGCAACACTGTACTCCGGGGCCGGACTCCTCAACGGCTCCCCATAGTCGCCCCTCATCTCCGCCACGCCCATCCTCCCAGCTCCCATCCCCATAGCAGCACTCTTCTCCCCACGACCATGAACCGAATGATCGTCAATCTCATACGTATCCACCTTCGGACCCACATACCCATGCTGCCGCTTCAACTTCTCAACATCCCCGACCTCGTTCGCGGGCGCTTCATACGGATATATTTGATCGCGTCCAACGGGTCCGTTTGGTGGTGGTGGGGAAGCGGTGTCCAAGCGGATGGGATCTTCTTTCTTCTTAAGGCGCTTATTGCGGAGGATGACGGCGGTGATGAGACCGATGGTGAGGAGCGCAATGACGGTTATGATGATGCCAACCAACGCTCCAATGGACAGTGTCACTGCACTTTTCATGTTCGAGGATGTTGAATTAGAGGCCAAGGGGATTGGCACACCGGATCCGGTGGTCGTGGCCGCAGCAGCGCTGATCTTGCTGGTAAATGTGCTCGCGTATGTGGTTGTCCGCGTCGTGCTTTCTTGGCTGGCGCTGAGAGTTGCCGTGTATGAAGATGTGAAGACGGAGTAGACTTTCGGGTCAACGGTGGGAGGAGGTGTGTAGCGGGCTGCAGAAGTGGTCGATCTTGTGGTTACGAAATTCGAGCCTGCGGTTTGTGCTGCTTTGTTTGCGGGGCAGGTTATGCTGGTGGGACTTTCGTGGCCGTAGTCGTCGATGATGCCGCAGGCCCAGGTTTCCGCTCCGCCAGCGCCGTCACATTTGATTGCCCAGTTCCAGGTGGTTTCGAAACCTGTGGTGGGAAGATGCGTTAGTTGACTTTGTTGGAGAATTCGCGCTGCGTGAGATGGATTGAACATACCAGTCACGCAGATGTCCGCATTACAAGACGGATCGTTCCATGTACGATCTGTACAAGTACCACGATACGAAAGGCCCGCAGCGGGATAATAACAAAGTCCATCAGGTTGGCAGATATCTCCTTCACCTGGCACACAACAACTCGAATACTGAGCCCCTGTACAGGGCTCCCAAATCCAATCGGTAGGTATCGATCCATCGGGATAATAACACTGCTCAAACGCCTCAACAACCCTCAAGTGAGAAAGACCAAAAGTAACGAATGGAACGACCGAAGTCAAGAGAGAACGCATCTTGAATAAAGAGTGGAAGGGCTTTTTACGACCAAAAGAACGTGGTACAAAAACGCGCAAGGAGAGAAACGAAATGATGGTTCTTCATATTTTACTTGTAAAAACAAAGGATCCGCCCCCCAGTCCGCAAGCCGAGAACCTGCTTGGGGAGTGGTTTTCGTTGCCGCGTTTCTGCTGGATGTGGTTACTGTTCAGCCCTGTGGCGGTCGTAGCTTGCACCAGCCTCATTTTTGCGCGAGGCAATTGGATGCCACAGTCTACGTGCCGTTGCTGCAGCGAACGAGATGAAAGATCAAGCGCCACTACTGCTGGTGGAAGTTAGAAAGTATCGTGAGACTTATCAGATGCCTGTGCGGATGCTTGGCAAGGCTGTTTTTGGAATGGAGCTTTGCCCCTTTTTTAGGCTTGACCCCACTCGCCCCACGAGGGTTGGCTGACTAAAGATGAGCAAATTTCAAGCATAGAGAACATAATAGCCGGTGCCCCTCCCACGCGCTTCGCTTGTGGTCGGGATAAGCAGAACTTATCGTTGGTGCGTTTCGCTTAGACATGTCCCGAAATCGCCTATAATTTTAGGCAGAGCCCGCGATAAGTATACTATGACTATAATTAGCTATAGCTTAATAATACTATGTCCGATCCGGGCCCTAGTAGTATAAAACTAATACTAGTAGCTATATGAAGCTACTTATCTAAGAGTTACCTGAATTAGATATAGTATTATTAAGTTATAGGTACGCTCGCCTATATCCTCGCTTAAGTAAAGCCCTTAGGGGTTCGCTTAACTATAATACTCTCTTATATAGTACTTAGGTACTTAGGATAACTATTATAAGGGGCTATAGGGCTAAGGGGAGTATATATAAGAGGAAAGTATTATAATTATATATATATCTATATAAATAAAGGGCCTTAGCTTATATAAGCGGGCTACTATAGTAATAGGCCCCCCCTCCTCCCTTATTATCTATACTACCCTTATTATAGCTACCCCCTCTTTACTACCCCCTAACCTAGCCCCTATACTAGTATAGGTATAATATACTCACGGTACCGCTTTAGCTCTTTTACTAGTAAGTTAAGGCTCTAGCTTATATATAGTAGCTTAAGCTTAGTAATAGCCTTATTAATACTCTTACTATAGGCTATATAGGCTAGGATCTTATCCTAGATTACCTTCTAGTAACTAAATGTAATCTAGATAGTATTTCCTAGGTACTAGTAGCTACCCTATTATACCTTAAGCTCTTATAGTACTAGCTAGCCTATAAGCTCCTCTTATTACTCCTACTAGGTATCCTTAACTATAAAGACCTATACTAGGGCTATTAGTATAGGCGAGCTAGTAATATTACTAGTAATAAGAGTAGTAGTAATAATAGTAACTATAATAAGCTTACCTATTACTACTAGTACTAATATAATTACTAGTAGTATAGCTAGTATTACTAGGGGCCTATTACTTAAGGTAAAGGTAATAGGGATATATAAGACCCTATCTAGCTAGGCCTATAGGGCTTATAGTATTACTACTTATACTTATAGGGCTATTACTTACTAGTTTACTAGTTACTAGATACTTTATAAGATAGCCTTATATGAGCTCTTAAGGATATTACTTAGCTTAAGGAATATATATTATAAGAGTAAGTTCTATAGCTCTATACTAGTAATAGTATTAGCCTATACTATAGCTATAAACTCGTCCTACTCTAGCCTATAAAAGGGGGTATAAGCGAAGAAGGGTAGTATAAAGTAGTATAGCTATAAGATAATAAGGTCTTATAATAAGACGAGATAAAGGTACTATATAAGCTTAAGGAAACTATCTATAGCGAGGTTATCCTTATCTAGGCTACCCTAGTCCTAGGTCTACTAATAAGTATATACCTTAAAGCGTGTCTCCTACTCCTTAATCTAGGGCTAGAGCTACTTCTAGAGCTTATATAATAGCTTATAAGCTACTTATATAAGGAAGTAGTTACCTATAGATAATAAGAAGCTAGTAATAATATATATAAACTAGTATAGTAGGTATATTAGGTAAGCCTAGTAGAGGATACTCTAGTTCTAGTAACTAGCTTATAAAATCTAGCTAAGTAATATACCCTAGATCTTAGCCTCCTTAATACCCTATATCTATAATAAGTATATCTTTATTACTAAGATAATCCTAGCTATACTAAAGATATACTAAGTCTCCTAGAACTATATTAGGTATAAGAGCTCTTACTTATAGTCCTAGCTAACGAGGACCTTAATTTGGTACTAGTTACTATAATAGTAGAATATTAGTAATACCTTACCTATAATATACTAGTACTAGAAGAAGAGCTAAGTGAGGGCCCCTTATATATATAGGAGGGGGTCCTTATACTATAAGGCACCTATAAACTCCTTATAGGTTATCTTATTTATCTTACTATCCTAGAATAAGCTTATAAGGTAGTTATATATTATTAGGCCCTTTATAACTAGGTAATTAAGTAAGGATAAGTCTATAAGCTTTATCTTCTACTAGTTCTCCCTATATAAGAAGTAATAGTAGCTAAAGAGTAAGTTAGTATATATCTAGAGGCTCTATAGTATATAAGTAACCCTACTTAGGAGAATATCCTAGATCTATAGCTACTTATCTATAGAGTAGCTAGCCTAGATACTATTACTACTATAGTCCTTATATACCTTATAGTCTAGCTTACCTCACTACTAGCTATACTACTTAAGGAAGCTATAGATAGTAATACTATAAGGGTTCTTAATATTACTATTACTATAGGTAACCTATATCCTCTAGAGCTTAAGGATAGCTATAATATAGGTATTAACTATACCCTTAGTAAATAAGGCCCCTTCTATAGGTATAGTAGGCGCCCCTACCCCCTAAGCTATAAGCTTAAGGGCTAGTAAGGGTATATAGCCCTTATAGTTATCTATAAATAGTATAATAGTATTTATTAGGGGTACTTCTAAGGCCTTAGTAAGTGTCTTAACCTCTATAAAGGCGGCAGCGTTAGCCTACTCTCGCTATAGCTATTAGTTAATAGTTCTTATATAGACCTATAGCTAGTATCTTAAGGGGGGCTTAATATACTATAATAGGACATCCTCATTAAGCCACACTACTAGCTTATTAGGTATAACAAGCTCGCTATCTAGCTAGGTATAGGTAGAGCTATCTTATACTAGGTATAGTATCACGTACTATATCTATATAGTCCCTATTAGTGAGCGAGTCTTATATAAGGGAGGGGGATAAAGGGTATACGCCTTCTACTCCTATTACTTAGATAAGTAGCTATATACTATATTCGCTAGCTACTCGTCCTTCTTTACCTATAGGCTAGTATAGTAGGCCTTATAGGTACACTCGTTAGTAGCTATATAGAGGTCGTTACTTATCTCTACTAATTATTAAGGTTAAAGAGAGAGAGAAGAGAGGGGGGAGGTATACGCCTTATAATAAATCACGTCGCTCTTATCTAAGCTACTTATTGGTAAGTACGTATATGATTTTAGTATATACCTAGTATAGGGATAAGCGGCTGCCCTAGGGCCTATATAAGGGCTAGCGTATATTAGGATATATTATATACCTATAATAAGTAAGTATCTTATTTAAGTAAGTATCCTAGTGAGATTTTAGTAAGGAAAACTATAGATTTTCGCCTTAAAAATCGTTTTAAAATAAGAATAACTTAGCCCCCTCTTTAATACCCGGTCTAATAATTTTTAAATTATATTTATATCTATAAAGAAGTAATTCTAGAAAGTTAAAATAAAAATTTATATCCTTATATAGGTTTATTTATTAGTTTATAACCAAATTACGACGGTTTTATAGGGGTTTTTAGTATAAAAGTATAAGCGAAAACGCCTAAATTCGCGAAAAAATTATTTGGTAAGGTTTTCATATATAAAATCTCGCTAGGATACTTACTTAAACGAGACACTTACTTATTATAGGTATATAACATGTCCTAATATACGCTAGCCCTTATATAGGCCCTAGGGCGGCCGCTTATCCCTATACTAGGTATATACTAAAATCGTATATATACCCGCTAATAAGTGACTTAGATAAGGGCAATGTGATTTATTATAGGGTATATACCCCCCCCCTCTCTTCTCTCCTTCCCTAACCTTAATAATTAGTAGAGATAAGTAATGACCTCTATATAGCTACTAATAAGTATACCTATAAGGCTTACTATACTAGCTTATAGGTAAAGAAGGACGAGTAACTAGTAAATATAGTATATAGCTACTTATCTAAGTAACGAGAGTAGAAGGTATATACCCCTTATCCCTCCCCCTTATATAAGACTTACTCACTAATAAAGACTATATAGATATAGTATATAATACTATATCTAGTATAAGATAGCTCTACCTATACCTAGCTAGATAGTGAGCTTATTATACCTAATAAGCTAGTAGTATAACTTAAAGAGGACGTCCTATTATAGTATATTAAGCTCCCCTTAAGACACTAGCTATAGGTCTATATAAGAGCTATTAACTAGTAGCTATAGCGAGAGTAGGCTAATACTACTACCCTTATAGAGGTTAAGACACTTACTAAAGCCTTAGAGGTACCCCTAATAGATACTATTATACTACTTATAGATAACTATAAGGGCTATATACCCCTACTAGCCCTTAAGCTTATAGCTTAGGGGATAGGGGCACTTACTATACTTATAGAAGAGGCCTTATTTATTAAGGGTATAGTTAATACTTATATTATAGCTATCCTTAAGCTCTAGAGGGTATAGGTTACCTATAGTAATAGTAATATTAAGAACCCTTATAGTATTACTATCTATAGCTTCCTTAAGTAATATAGCTAGTAATAGGGTAAGCTAGACTATGAGGTATATAAGAACTATAGTAGTAATAGTATTTAGGCTAGCTACTTTATAGATAAATAGCTATAGATCTAGGATATCCTCCTAAGTAAGGCTACCTATATACTATAGAGCCTCTAGATATATACTAACCTACTCTTTAGCTACTATTACCTCTTATATAAGGAGAACTAGTAGAAGATAGAGCTTATAGACTTATCCTTACTTAACTACCTAGTTATAAAAAGCCTAATAATATATAGTTACCTTATAAGCCTACTCTAGGATAGTAAGATAAATAAGATAACCTATAAGGAGTTTATAGGTACCTTATAGTATAAGGACCCCCTCTTATATATATAAAGGGCCCTCACTTAGCTCTTCTTCTAGTACTAGTATATTATAAGTAAGGTACTACTAATATTCTACTACTATAGTAACTAGTACTAAATTAAGGTCCTTATTAGCTAGGACTATAAGTAAGAGCTCTTATACCTAATATAGCTCTAGGAGACTTAGTATATCTTTAGTATAGCTAGGATTATCTTAGTAATAAAGATATACTTATTATAGGTATAAGGTATTAAGGAGGCTAAGATCTAGGGTATATTACTTAGCTAGATTTTATAAGCTAGTTACTAGAACTAGAGTATCCTCTACTAAGCTTACCTAATATACTTACCGCGCTAGTTTATACGTATTATTACTAGCTTCTTATTATCTATAGGTAACTACTTCCTTATATAAGTAGCTTACGAGCTACTATATAAGCTCTAGAAGTAGCTCTAGCCCTAGATTAAGGAGTAAGAGGTATACTTTAAGGTATATACCTACTAGTAGACCTAGGACTAAAGTAGCCTAGATAAGGATAACCTTACTATAGATGATTTCCTTAAGCTTATATAGTGCCTTTATCTCGTCTTACTATAAGACCTTACTATCCTATAGCTATACTACCCTATATTACCCTTCTTTACTTATACCCCCTTTTATAAACTAGAGTAAGACGAGTTTATAGCTATAGTATAAGCTAATACTATTACTAGTATAGAGCTATAGAGCCTACTCCTATAATATATACTCCCTAAACTAAGTAATATCCTTAAGAGCTTATATAAGGCTATCTTATAAAATATCTAGTAACTAGTAAACTAGTAGGTAATAACCTTATAAGTATAGGTAGTAATACTATAAGCCCTATAAGCCTAGCTAGATAAGGTCTTATATATCCCTATTACCTTTACTTTAGGTAATAGGCCCCTAGTAGTACTAGTTATACTACTAGTAATTATACTAGTACTAGTAGTAATAAGTAAGCTTATTATAGTTACTACTACTACTACTACTCCTATTATTAGTAATATTACTAGCTTACTTATACTAATAGCCCTAGTATAGGTCTTTATAGTTAAGGATACCTAGTAGGAGTAGTAAGAAGGGCTTATAGGCTAGCTAGTACTATAAGAGCTTAAAGTATAGTAGGGTAATTACTAGTACTTAGGAAATACTATCTAGATTATATTTAGTTACTAAAAGGTAATCTAGGATAAGATCCTAGCCTATATAGCCTATAGTAAGAGTATTAATAAGGCTATTACTAAGCTTAAGCTACTATATATAAGTTAGAGCCTTAACTTACTAGTAGAAGAGCTAAAGTAGTACTATAAGTATATTACGCCTATACTAGTATAGGGGCTAGGTTAAGGGGTAATAAGGAGGGAGTAGCTATAATAGGGGTAATATAGATAATAAGGGAAGAGGGGGAGCCCGCTACTATAGTAGCCTACTTATATAAGCTAGAGCTCTTTATTTATATAGATATATATATAATTATAATACTTTCCTCTTATATATACTCCCCTTAGCCCTATAGCCTCTTATAATAGCTATCCCGAGTACCTAAGTACTATATAAGGGAGTATTATAGTTAAGTGAACCCCTAAGGGCCTTACTTAAGTAAGGGTATAGGTAAGTATACCTATAACTTAATAACGCTATATCTAATCCAGGTAACTCTTAGATAAGCGGCTTTATATAGTTACTAGTATTAGTTTTATACTACTAGGGCCCGGATCGAATATAGTATCGTTAAGCTATAGCTAATTATAGTCGTAGTATACTTATCGCAGGCTCTACCTAAAATTATAGGTAATTTCGGGACATGTCTAAGCGAAACGCACCAACGATAAGTTCTGCTTATCCCGACCACAAGCAAAGCGCGTGGGAGGGGAACCGGCTATTAATGAAGATCTTCGACCTAGAGGTCCCAGACCCTGTCATTTCAACGTTCTCGTCCTGAAAGTGCTCGACGTCTGTCTTGTGAAGTTGTGATGATTTGTTTGAAAACTCTCAACTCGTGCACGTGACCCGGAAACGACTATTGTTTTGCATTTGTTCTGAATCTGACATTAAACATATTCTCGCAACCTATCCTCCTCAAAAGCCACAGTCCACTCTTCGGACGCCATAGTTGGAAGCCCTCGTTCACTCGCCAGCAAGCCTCTTTCCGACGGATCTTCTTGGCCTGATATATGCCCCATTTCCATCTCCTCGGTTCTTCGGCGTCTGTCAAAGAAAACACGATTCTCATCGTCGCTCCAAGTTGTAAATCGAATCACTTCCCGATTGATCCAAATAACGAATGCTGCAATCAAGAGCTGGGTGACTAGTGATGCAGCGGTCATTGGTAAGTAGAATCTGAAGATGTTTTTCTGGATCGTGTCTCTCATGTTCAGATCGATGAACGCTTCTGAGGCGCCTTTGCTGAAATATGCAGACCAAGACTTGCAGTTGTTGTACCATCCTATAGAAGTTAACAAGGAGTATCGGGAATAGAGCAGATAGGCAGCAACATACCTTGGAAAGCCCCGAAGAGAACGTACAAACTCCCGAGTGACCAAAATGTGTTCCAGAAGTAGATCTTGAACAGTTGGTGAAGGCTTTCCTCGGGGAACATTAAGCTTCCCCACATTGTGATGAGAAAATTCACTATCCACATCCCGGCAAAAGACAGCTCCACGATCCCCCTGTTACCCAGACCCGTCGTTGGTGTATACCAAGACATTATGAACGCAATGGCAACCGGAAGTGCAACGGCTGCAATGGCAGGGAGTAGCAGAACTTTTTGTCGCCCTGTCATTTGCGGTTTCTGCCCTCGTTTGGGGTATTTCCAGCTGTAGTTTCCTCCATCCCAGGGCTCGATTGGCCTGAGAACGATATCATCCCTCCGGCTTGCGGCTGCCTCGAGATTCCTCAATCTTCCATCCAAGAACTCGGCCAAGAATGCGTGACTGGACCATTGATCCGCAAAACCTCCAGCAGCACTGCTCCATATTATTGCGCAAAAGAGCCAGTAGTATAGCTGTCGCAGGGCGAGCGTATGCGGCATGTGGTAGGGAAAATTCTGATCCACATACGACTGAAGGAGGGCCACAAAGACATCCTTTCCATAAACAGTGATTGCCAAAACGGAGTGGAATTTGTTGTGTCGCCGATCCCCGGCGATATTTCGAGCTGTTGATTCGAGGAGAGGACTAATGGCTTCCCAATGCGAAGTCGCATCGTCTTGGCTGGTCCCTTCAAGAGGCCGCAGGAGCGTCTCGACATGTATTCCGTGCTCGAAATCCTCCAGGGCATAACAGATTCCGCAAAGGTATTTCTTCTCCACAGGCTGTATTGATATTTGCGGCCTCAGTGGATCAGTTCGCTCACCGATCCCACATATTCGATCGATGCGCTCTTTGATCTCACGACCAGAATCGAGTTTCAGCGCCAAATTCCAGAGGAAGTCGATCGGATTTACGAGAAGATGCGAGACCACAGCAACCCAATTCAGCCAAGGCCCGCAGTTCCATCCCCAGATCCTGAACACTTTGCTGGCACTTTTGGAATAGGTGATGTTGCCGAGAAGTAGGAAGAGAGGTATTACCCAGTCTGTGAGAGCGCTGACAACGGACCATATGGGATACTTTCCGTACCCTACGCCGCATTCCTCACGGCATTGTTCATAGGATATGATAAGAGGGCCGAGCGCTGGTGAAGTGCCATTCAAATGGCGTGCCCGACAATCGTCGATGCTCACAAATTGGCGCATGCTGGCATGTGACCAAATAACCAGAATTTCAACGTTTAAGAGGGGGGAAATTCAAGGTCATCGCTATATATGTTGAAGCTGGAGTCGTCTCCAGGGTTTCGGTGAGTCTCTTGGTATTGGAGTCTTCTTGACGCCCACGACTCGAAGAGGAGATGTCACCGCATTGAGATAATGCACCAGCGGTGGCGCAGCCTTGCTGCACCCCGTAAATGGTATGGATGAGGCTGTACAAGAAGCAAACCCAATAGAAAAGACGAAAAGTGCGATAACGAACTATAAATTATGCAGCTCAGCTGAAAATATGTGCGCCTTCGGTCTCATGTTTCGACCCTGGGAGTCAAAGAGTCTAGACTTTGGGAGTGTGCAGGGGCATTGTGTAACGAGGGCGCACAATTCGTTAGTTTTAGGCGAGCGAAATCCTTCTCTTGGAGCAACACGTGACCTGTTCCCCTTTAGGCGATCATCAGAACGTGCCCTTCCAAGGCCTCGTGGGTTGTAAACAAGTATGAGGATGCCGACGTTCACTCCGCTTGAGGTGAATGCGTTGGTCAATACAAGGCAAGGTGGGCCTCGCCTAAGCTCTTTCCCTCATCTTGCGCTTCTTTTTTTTTGTTGCCCCATCTCTCCCTCGACAATCCATTCGTCTTCCACAGAAGCTCAACCAAGACAAGACAAATACGTCACCAGGTCTTTCTCCTCCTCGCGATCTGAAAAGCTTCCTCTCCCTCTGATGTAAGTAGCAGCCGTGGACTCGTATTTTGTCTCTTCCGAGCTTTGCTAAACATCATAACAGATCGTGCTCATCTCGCCTTCAACTCGACTTTCCCTTCCGGATTCACTTTCTCATCGCTTCACCCCTGGTTCGACCACTATCTGTGATCTCAATCTCTCAACTCGTACATCCTTTCAACGACGGCCACAAACCCACCCCTGAAGAACATCCTGGCAGTTGCGCCACCGACTCATCGCACAATGTCACACGCCGAAGAGCTTCCCGAACTCATGACGCAGCTGGAGATTGGAGGTGATAGCAATCCCAGTCAGACGGCAATATCTGCATCGGTTCCCTGGCCCTGGTCAAATATTCCACCCGAGAAATGGGGCGATGTTGCACTAGACGGTAACGCCGGTCAGAACTCGACTTCCACCATCAACGTCGACGCTCCAACCTTCCACTTGACCGAGTTCACTTGCTTCCCAATATTGCCGAAAGAGTTGCGCCTCAAGACTTGGAAACACGCCGCCGCGATTTCTCGGAACATCGGTCTCTGGGTTGGGCCATGGGGAATTGACAGTGCGCATGGGCTGTTTGCTATCGTGGATAGGCCGCACTATTACTACATGTCCACAACTCTGCCTTCCGCGATTCTCTCAACATGCCAAGAGTCTCGCCAAGAGGGTTTAGCCATCTACAAGCTTGCCTTTGGCACTGAGACTCACGTGGGGCGTCATTATCATAGCAGCGATCCTATCGAATTATCGAATTAGTTCGATTCGATCGAATATTCGATAGTTTAATCGAATTTTCCACGTGAGCTTCCCTCAAAATCAGGAATTCGTATATAAACTAGAACCTTTTTTTTAATAATATTTATTTCTATTAATATTAAGGCTATTTAGATATATTTTATTATATTAATCTCACTATTATAAATATTAAATATATTTCTTTACTAAGGGACTCGGGTAGCTAGAGAGTTAAGAGCTTATTTTAAAGGTATCTAAGACTATTAATAACTAAAATAGGAGTATAAATAACTTAGATTAAGTTATAGTGAATTATATAAAGCTGTGATTCACGTAGTTATTTAGTAGAATTCAGATAATAGAGTCTAACTAATACCTTAGAAATAGGGCGAAATCAAGTATTAAGCCTTTTAGTTACTATAGTTAACTAGACTATTACTACTACTACTAGTTTCCTTTACCCGCCCGTATTAATTCTTCCTGAAAGAAGACAGTCCCACAAATACGCTAAAATCGCGCTTCGCTTAATCTAGCTAATAGGAGGGGGTCACGTGTATACCTATGTGAGGTATAACTCAAAGTTTTAATATAATATAGTATAAGTTAGTGAAATATAAAGTAATTAAGAACCGTATATAAAGAGTAAACTAATAGAAACTAAAGGAGTTTAAGGTGCCCTTAGTAGAGGCACATAATTAGGGATAAGGTATGTGTGGGGGTAGTAGTGGGGGGGGGGGCTCACTTAGGACTCGTACCTAGGACTATATTTTTCTCGATTTACTACTTATTCACACGCCTTCTACTATAATTTTGTAAGGGCCCCACTACTATAGAAAGGATATTCACGCCCAGAAAAATACGGTCCTAAAAATACGCTAGAGGGCTGGAGTTAATAGTGTTATTTACCTAGTTAAGGGGGGGTAGATAAGAGCGTGTCTCGCTTAGTACTACACGTATAAATCTAATATTTTTTCTCAGCCGCCTATAGCAGCTAGTCTTTAATATAATTAAGTAGAAGCCGTATATCGAAATCACGATTAGCTTCTACTCTTTCAGAATCTAAAGTCCTTTTATTTCTACGATTACTCCTAATAAAGTTATAGCCGCGCAAAGAGGGGGTATATTAGGGGGTATAGGGCTCGCTTATAGCGTACTGAACCCCCCGCCCTTAGGGCACTGGCCGCTAGCGTAATCTGTGCGCGCAAAAAGAGCAGTTTTTGACCGCCCCCACAGGCCGTTTTCACTGATTTTTTGTTCTAGAATCGCGAAACCGCATACGCGCTTTCAGAATCTCTACTTTTTAGCTCCGTACGATTTTTTTTGGGCTAGGGGCAGGTTACGGGGGGGTAGGGGTAGATTACGCGAGTGGCCATTTCGCGATTTTGGTGGGGGGGCAGGGGGTAGGGGGCTAGGGCCAGAAGGGGCTTAGCGCAGAACAGGGAGGGACCGTATTTTTTCGGGGGTTCAGGCTTAATTCTTCGCAAAGCCAGCCTTGCCCCTTCTTATCGCCGTCACCAAACGCTCATATGGAATGCTCCTCACAATATTGACATCTGAACACCAGCCCATTCACAGACCTTGCCATGACTTTGGCTGCAACGACTATGGCGCCCCTTGTTTTCTCAACTGCCGACTTCTTAGCTGCGTTCCACCTGGTCCAATCTGCCATAGACGCTCTCCAGTCAAATTTGCAAGAACATTGTAGCCTTGTCGCCGAACTTCAAGGCTACAAACAGCTGCTACAATATGTTCAGGATCTCAATGTAGACGATGAGCAGTCACGAGTGGTAGTTTTGCAACTGCAAACAGCAGTAATGCAAAATCAACAAGTCATTCGCAATTTATGGCGGCAGCATCAGCAGAATCAAGGCATCGCCGTGGAGAGAACGAGTAACGATTGGTTTAGAGCATTCCAGCAGAGTAGTGGTGGATTTGCGCAGGATCCTCTAGAAATCCTCGAGATTGTCATCGCTGGCGAGAACCGCAGTCTGCGGCTACTTATTGGCTCACAACTGTTTGTTTGTCTGTACCTATTCTTAGATCCCTTGCTGACCAAAGATTGACAGCGGAGTGGCCGCCGCCTCACCAGCTCTATCATTCAACTCTTCGGGAAATTCCATTGTACTTCCAAGTTATCTAAAGGCCCTTAAGTACTTCTATAACTTTGTGTTTAGACTCCCAGGATGTACACTGATCATGTTGATTTTCACAACCTTTCTGATTCTGAGTATCTTTCTGGGAGTGTATTTCACATTCCAGTCAAGGTCATATGGGTTCAGCATGGGTGATTCATTCACGTTGGCAAGTTATGTCTTTGGGGTTGGCGCTGTGCTGTCTGCGGTCATTGCTGCATATCATTTTCCCCGGTGCAATTGTTGGGCCATGAGTTCATTACCTATAGAATTGCGCGAGCTGGGTCCAGGTTGATACCGGAAGTGTACAATGGATGGTAGAATACAAGCAGTTCGACACTATGACACTTCACTTCTTTCGAGTCTTTTAACCTCCCGCGCTCAGTCCAAAATCTTCTCCATTTCATTAAGAACCACGTGAACGCCCTACATCCAGGCCTACTAGCCATACAAGTCAACGTAATGAACAGTAGTTCCTGATCAAGGCGCTCTCTGAGCCGCCAGAAGTTGTCACCGACCCATTTGTACGACTGATAATTGAGGACTACGAACACGAATTAGAGTAGCCTGTAACAAAAGGTACAAGGGTACATAGGTACCAAGTCAAAAGAGTCGGGGCCTTCCGAATAAGATGGGGGACTCCAACTAAGTGGAGAATCCCGAAGGGGAAGAAAACTCTAGTATATATATACTAGATGTAGCCACCTCCTTGGGGGTGGGCAAGCTTGAGTTTATCTCTGAACGCCAATCTATACTTCAACCCAGCAATCTACTTTAACCTTTCTACCTGGTCACGTGTTACTTGCTCTGCCGTACTGTGATCCCTCCTGCTGCCAGTTGCGGAAGCAACCGGCACTGCATGGCAATATACCCCGGATCACATATCGAAGTATTTCTCCGTTGATGACCAAGAAAGCCAGCACACAACCACTGAAGCCACCTAAACAGTCATCTGCTTTCCAAAACTTGAGCTCGAGTTCCGCAACAAATATGGAAGCTAGCCTGCTTCGAAACTCTGAACGTTTGTGTTTCAGCGAAGGAATGGGATACTCATTGCTACGAGTCTGATGAGGAATACGACAGTGATTAAGCAGCAGCAGAGTATTCAAGCCAGGTAGAGCCCTATTTCTTCGTTTTGGCTTGCCCTCATCTGCCTACTCTCCTGCCTGTCACAAATCGCGTGCTGAAGGACTCAGACACTACAAGCTAGACTTTGGAGTGAAGACAAAACTCCTCCTTCCGTAATGACCATTAGCCCAACAAACACATACATCAATTGGAAGTCAGATGGGATTTGCTTGGTTATAAACCGATGCACTAAGACCTCTCGAAAGACGCTCGCGCTGCCTCGGGGATCTCGCGCATCGCTTAAGGCGAGGCAGCTTCGTAGCACCGCCTTAACTGCGGATCTTATTAAGGTGAAATCCCGATCAGGCAGTACTAGACCCCCAGATTAGCATCGAAGAAGTGTTTCTCTTTACAGCAAACCCATTGACTATCAAGAAATACTGATTAAAGAAGAAGATGGCGCTTTTCAGATCGCTAAAGGTCGTTCACAGTTGTTAGTTGCAAAATTCTATGGATGCAGATGCATGGAGTACGATAATGGCGGAGATGTTCTATGGTTCCGGGTTACTCATATTTGGGAGCTTGAAAGAAAAGAAGAAGCCTGCGAAAAGATTGGGTTGAGCATGAGCAGAACATAGCTGAGGAGGGAGTCGATTTAGCCTCGGAGAACACCAGCACCTCGATTACGGTCCGGCGCCGTCCCGAAATAAAACTCTGCGCAGTTCAGTTGTAAATTTTCCCTCGGGCTACTGAAGGAGCTGCCGCAAAAAATTGATACGATATGATGGAACATGGCAGGAACTGGGTATTTTTGTTTTTGGAAAGACATAGAGAAATGAATGTCCCAACGTCTCAGGATTAAACCCTCTTCTCGCAATGTCTCAGCTCTTCGGACATTCTACTCTCATTGTCTAGGAGTTCTTGAAACATTCTGCTGCAAATTCCCTACTGAACAGTCTCAGGAATATTCTACCCCTGAAAATATCTGAAAGAATATGTGCTAGATATGATTGCTCGGGAGGCGGATGTGCATTTCATCGCAATAACTGAGCACGGGAGGTTTTACAGAACTACTATCATATATGCATATTACCTTTAATAATTTGAGAATCTTGTTATTGGTGCAACTGCTCGCCTTGACCCCATTCTTCCTAGTAAGTGACATGATGAAAATTAGTTAAAGACAACGCCCTTTCAAAGACTGCGATTAACTATTTAATTATTAAGGAGATCTAAAGACTCTTTGACAAGGAATAGAAGAACTCGAAGATTCCCGGCCAAGGACAGCAGCTATTACTGATCTACGAGATATAATCAATTGTAGACCAGAACTCCCAACCGTCATCTCAGAACGGCAAAAAACTGAATTTCAACGGTTGGCGGTTAATAGCCCAGCAGCTTTCAACTCTCAAGCCACTGCCTGCTTACCCCATCCTTGCTTCTGGCCCAGGTGGGCCCCAAGACATCTTGTTTACAACGAACGGCGTTGGAATTCCTGATATTTCCCTAGACGCCGGAGTCTTTGGAGTAGAGCTGGGCGAAATGTGGCGAAGGTGGTGGCGACTTGGCTGGCAAGTTTGTTTGACACATGATGTATGGTCTCGTTTGGCGCTTTGAACTACATAAGAGGAGAGACAAAGAAGAGAAAAGAGAAGGAGTGGAGAAATTGACGGTGAAAACAAGCAAGAGATTATTTTATTCTTAGCACGGGTCATTGGAAATCCAGGGTCGAACCTCGAACGGGCCGTTTGACGGTCTGACACTAAGGCTGGAGGAGCACAAAGACCAGGACCCAGCAATCTCAATCCCATTTATCCGAGAACTTCACGGCATGTCCGCATCGATAGTCTTCCCTGGTAGGAACTCCAGTTTCGCAACACTCCATTTGACGTTGGGACGAATCCATCTGGATGTTTCTGCCACGTTAGTGGCCATGTTTGACTTTGCCTGCTTTGCCAACCTCTTCTCGTACTTCTCAAATCCTCTTATTAGAATTTTCTCCGCGCGTTCAAGATCTCTGGAATCTGCCATTCCGTCCCAATTGATGTCTCCCTTGTTGTTATATTTTCCCTCTCCCCGTATCACAGCGCGAATGATAAATGTCTCGGACATAACCAACAACTTCAGAGCTGCTCGATCTTCTCGGAAGACCTCACTATTTATTACCCATCGATTGGCACTGAATAGGTTGATCTGTTCTAGAGAAGTTGGGCCTTTAGATATCGCCACCAGAAGATCATCATAACGAAGGGACTCCACGTTGATGGCAATATTTCGGAGACCTCTTTCCTTACAAAGATTGATGAAGTCTTTAAAAAAGTTGAATCTCCTGGTATTGAGCAGTTGAGGTTCAGTGATGCAGACTCGATCTGCTTTCCAGTTGATGTAAGTTCGAGGTGGGCTGGAGAACGTGAATAGGGGCCGAACGTAACTGACGCCGAAATCGAGCGTATAGTATTTCAGACCCTCTGTCCGAGCCTCACGAGAAGTGTGGAGGATAGCTGGGTGTGCAGAACGGGAAATGTAGGCGAAAGGGCAAGCCCATACTCCTTCAAGTAGGTCTTCGTCCCAGGTACCCAGTTTCTTGATCGTGATACAAATGTTGCGCCTTTGGAAGGAAGCCTCCCGCCAGACCTTGCAACGGAGTTCGGGCGGTAATTTGGAAAAGCAAGTGAAGGCGGCTGATGGTTCTCTGGTGACCTGGGGACCGTTCGAGGCTGTTGTTTGCTCTCTGCCAAAAGTTGCGGTAGAAGGTTGTCCATCTGGAACAGAAGCACTTAGAAGAACTTGCTTCGAGGTAGGTTGGATTGAAGAAGGCGGATCACCCATGGCAGGAACCGCCGCAGAATTGCTGTACATGATTGTGTGACCCACGGTCAGGCGATCTGGTGCTGAGTGAGGGAGAAAGGAGGCTTCACGGCGATATGGACGAGGATAGATGACTCGAATTGTGCTGCTCTTTCAAGTGTATATAGTTGGTGTTCGAGCAGCTGATCCGAAGAGCGTGGCTGGTACGCGGTTGTTTGCCGTCGCGTTTGAGGAAGGATTGGATGTGGAAGCGGGTGGCTGGGAGAATGGAGCTTGAAGCTTGAAGACGAGAGTTGCCAAATTGTTGTGCAAATGCGCCGCGGAGATGGCCAAAAGCAGTTGAATTCTCGGTGACTGTATGTATTTCTTTGGATTGTGAAAAAGAAAAAGTTCTCAAAGATGTCGTCCATTTAGTGCGGCAAGGCGATGTCTAGCTAAGATTATGGTTGGGTGACGTTTCGGACCCAAACCTTCCTTCGAGATCGGCTCTCCCTACCCCGACCCACCTCTTCATCAAATCCGCCAATTTGGGACCACAACTACGCGTGTAGACTGTGTGCGGTTTTGCGATGAGGTAAGAAGTCAAGCCGTGTATGGCCCAGTGCACAAAGCTAATATTCATTTCAAAAGTTCGTGCCCCGTCTCTGCAAACGCACCCATCCTACGCCCCAATTCTGGCAGCCTCACGAATCATTCCCAACGACCGATCACGTATTCGCGCCGCTATGTCCCCAACGGAAGAACAAGGACAGGAAGCAGTCGTCAGGGAGCAAAGGAGGAAGGTAAACGGGCAGGTCGAAACCAAGACTCTGCCGTTCGCGCAACAACTAGAGTGTCGACTGCTCCAATTGCCTCGCGAAACGCGCACAAAATCTACGATCACCTCTTCGGCTCGACTCGGGTCACGTTTGGGAAGAGATCTATCGGGGGAGTTGGGAGGGGGAACTTGAAACCAACAGCTCAGTCCCCGGCTCGACTACGTACTCCGCGTTTGCCGACGGATCCATGAAGAGACACAACGTCTCTGACTCGATGAGTTTTGTTCAACTTCGAATGGGTGGATAATCTCCTGGATGAATTTTCGCTGCTGCCTTCATCCACGTTGTTGCAAATTCGTCATGCCCGCGCTCGCGGCCACACGTCGATGCTGTAGTTCGAAGATCAAGATGCGGCTCCCTGGACACTCGGGTTGATTCTCGGTCTTCGGATAGACGCACTCACGCTCGTCACAAGGTCTCGTCCCTCCGATACCCTGCAGACTTAGTTCAGCATGGTAACGAATGGGAGGAACTGCACTAAATAACAAGTGATTCAACTATGCTTAGGTTCAAGAACGAGGTTATTTTTATGGCAGATCCCCACTGACGTAGGCTAAAACAAAGTATATGGAATGGCACTCTACACTCGCGGGATGGTGCTGATTTCAGAGCCACAGTCACTCTGTACGAGCCCAAGTCAATCGGAGCGCCCTCCAATACCACCAACAGCTGCGGCTTGGTCCGGAAAGTTCAACCGTCGGAGATAATTGAAGCGTTTGGTGTGAAAGAATATTCGCAACTTATGAGTCAAAGCGGAAGAGGGAAGGATCTGTTGGTGGTTGCGAAGCAGGGCCGTGCTGCAGAAATTGCAGAACGTGATAGCCCCCCGTATTACAAAGATGATACCAGGTGGTGGAGACAGGTAATATGACATGGCAAGCTACTAAGAGAAGCACGTTGAATTGGACCGCTGCGAGGATAGCGATGACGGTTGCTTCGAAGAAGAGGAGACCCGCGAGCCAGATACTTATGATGGAGTCCACCAGTATATTTGGGACGGCATTGTCTCATTCTAAGTTTCCACCGAGACGCCTTTGCTTGTTTAGCTGCTGGATAGGAAAGAAGCCTATGAGTATGTTGGGGACGATACTTTTCCATTCTGAGCTTTGCATTGAGATACATTTGCTTGTTCTGTTTCTAGATACGAGCCTACCTTGACAGGACACTTACTTTTATGCACGTACATTAATCAGAAACTCTTAATCTGGGCATGTATAGTATGAAGTTATTTTCTATGCCCCTGCTTCATATTTTATCGCTTCCTCTAAACAAGCCCAAGATTCTTTGGATCATGTTGAAGTTAAGAGGTTTCTTTGTTCCTTGGCCTTTATAAACAGGGCTTCTCCCACTATTAGATAGTACTAAATTAGGCGATTCCACTTACTTTCAACAGATCAGACTAGACGAGCTGGATCATATATATAAAATACCTGAGGGTTTTAGTAATTCCTAGAGCTTTAAGGTGTCGAAGTTTTTGAAAGAGTTTAGATCGCGTATGTAAAGTTAGTAATATCCCTAGCTTTAAGTAGCGCAATTGGCTCCTTATACCTATGGGGTCAATGTCGAGAATGGTTCCTCGACCCTTCCCATTATCACTAATCTCGGTTGGCGTTTTATAAGTGAAGTTAACGACTTAGTTCGCTTTATTACCAGACACCTTAAGGAGGATAAAAGCTTAAGTAGTCAAGAATACTATGGAAGAGGAATTATTGTGCTGGGAGGTACCATAAGAGGGCCTGGAGCTCAAATGCTCGTGGTAATTTCCACGCCAGGCGGCATTTTCTGGAACACGGTATCTGCAAACACCAAAATTACTACCATCAAGGAAGCCTTTCTACGATGCATGGCTGTTTCTCTACTCAAATGAGTTTCTATCGTGTTGTAGTTTATAATCCCTGAGCCAGAATTCAGGGAGCCAAAGATAGTTGAGCTCCTTGCTCGCTCGCCTACTCAGGGGTAATTTGTGAAAGCCATCGAGTACTTCCCCATTTTTGGCTGTGTATTAAATTTAAGGAATAATCAGAGGTCTAGAGACACACAACTGTCTCTCCGGTGATGGATCTGGCTGATAAAATTTATTTTAATTAGCTGGCTAACACATTTCCCGGGCCTGCTAAAGCCTTCCGGGTATCTGGCAATATCAAGCCGGGTCTGGGAGACCGAGACTTAGACCCAACGGGGAAACCATTGACATCGCTCGCGTCCTGAACTTTGAACGCAGAATTTCAGATTTTGTGATCTGGATCACGATCTGCTTGAGCATGTCTACGGCTGCTCAAACTCAACTTTGCCTCGGCTGAGGCAAAACTTCGACAGGTACTTGCCCAAGTCACGTCGAAAGGAGAAGGGTAAACTTGGTTTCAGCCTCTTTGAATTTGACTTTTCAATATCCCATCAGCGTTTAGTTTCTCCTGGCTTTGTTCTATTTAATTCCTATACGGTAATCACTCCTCCCCAGCCTTGACGCCAGAACTGCCCGAAATCCTCGACCTCCCCCTCTGCGATTTCATATTCGACGAAAGATAAAGCAGACATCCAATTGCAGAGTATCGGGACCCCTGCATTTGCGACCTTACTGGGAAATCATGCAGTGTCACCGAACAGAGTGTTCGCATTCAGTATTTGGAAAGGGCATTGGTGCAGGAGATGGAGTGGGAAGTCGATGCAGGTGGCAAATTTGATAAAGAGATTTGTGTGTATTCGCTTAACACTGCGATTTTGGTCTCCTCTGCGTACAATGTCAGAAGGCGGGGAAGGAGGCTGACCTCTGGAGCTTAGATCGATATCATGACGATAAACTGGGCAATCCCGCGACTCAACACGTTTCCTCGCCAGCCAACGCAGTTTATTCAGCAGAAGAACTAGGCCCGCGGCTCAGCAACAGCAGTGCAAAGGCAATTTTTGCTGTCGCTCCTCTCTTCCCCAATGCCCTATCTGCAGCCACAAAAGCTAATATACCTAGCACGAAAATATACATCCTGATAGTGCCCGGCCACGAATAAATTCCCCACGGCTACAAATTACTCACCCAACTTATTGACGAAGGAAAGAGACTGCCTAAATTTGAAGCAGCCAGGTGGAACAAAGATCGGACCGAGCGTCAGGCGGCATTCCTCTGCTACTCTGGAGGCACCTCCGGCATCTCCAAAGCGTCATCACGTCCCACCGAAACGTAATCGTAAGGATAAGTTTCCAAACCAGGAATATCTTTGGTATAGCCTAAGCCGCTATGTTATTTGGGCTGCAAGGCCTTGAAAGCCACGGTATAGCAGTCGAGCTGGTGTAAATAATATTGGAATTAAATTTGCAACTCCTTTAAACTCTCGAATATTTTTTTACCTGTCGAATACCAACCACACTTGCATATCGATCACTTTAGCACATACTCTTTTTATATGCTTTCCGCTGTGTGTATTGCCAGTCAGCTCCACGCTGCATTACGTATAATTTCATAATAGATCAAGGGGTATTGTGAGGGGAAGATAGCGAACCATGTTACATGACTTGAGCTTACCAGTTAATAGTTTTATAAACTTGGGAGTCAAGATACCTAATAGAACCCAAGAGACAAATTCTAAATCCTTTTATTTTCATTTTCTGTATGAAAAGCTTTCGACGTTCGGACTCCTTAGAAATCCGAACTTGTAGCTCACTCAATAAGCGACTCGCCTAACTCAGGGGCTCGGGGAAACCACAGTGCAACGCTATTCATTACTTTGAACGACATAAGTCTATTAACTTCGTTGTTCGCACTTAAATTTAATTTTCTATGCAATAACAGTATTAGCTTCTAGTCGTTTATAAACAGCAAGGTACTTGTCGACACGGCGAATGTGTTGCCATCGCACGGATCGACGTCAGCTCACGCCTACTCGCCAAGCCTCCGCACAACTAGCCCCCACCTCCTCGAAGTGACCAAGCTTCGGTTTGCCTCGGTGAACAAAAACGGTAAGGGTAGCGCTAAGAAAGACGAACTAAGCAGGCTTTGTGCTATTGGATGTTTTACGGGTTGCGAGGCTGACACAGCCACGAAATGGTGGCACACCTTCGGAGCCTGGAAGGTTGGAAGTCCACATCACCCATTTGGCCACCAGCAATGTGAGCTGAGTGAGTCTAAAAACGGAGCGTGTCTAGAATCGTTTAATGTCTCCCAAATAAGGGGACGCGATTTAAGTTCCGCAAGCGTGGAGATTGAAACCCCGTGCTGTGACGGCTCGATTGATGGTTCAGCGCAGTGATCTCTTGAAGTTTGGTCAAGCGCGTGACAAAACATCTTCTCCTCCCTATTTGGAGTGTTCCTCCCTCAAATTGATTCCAAAATCCTTGGAGCATCAATCATGAACGAGAAAGTACATTATGAAGCAACACACGCTGTGCTTGTCTTCTGACTCTTCCAGTTTTGAGGAGCCGTGCTAGGAGAGGAGATGGGGGCAAAGACGACTCTATTGGTATCTAAGCCGGAAGCCCTAAATATGCCTTGGCTGGCTAACTAGCTGGTTCCTTCCTCTGTAGTGGCGTCACCACCCGTCACCCAATCAAGCCCCAACGGCGTTACCGAGCAGGCCTATTTGCCATCAGTTCGGTTTATCTCCCCACGTTAGCTGTGCAGCGGCCATTTGCTCCGGTCAATAATTGTTCCACGCACCCACGCTCCAGCTTCCACCGAGGTGGCGATGAAGGCGGCGAAAATTGCGTCGGCTTTGTCGGTCTTAACAATCACGAAGGGTCGTAAACCCAGTATCCAGTCATTCCAAATCCGCCTCGCCTCAATAAGGAAGGTCTTATTAATCTTCACTCCCCCAGAAAATCCAAACTCATAGTTAATATAGTTATCACACCCTGAAGAATGTCTACAATTACCAAGCTGAAGTCATCAATCTCACCCATCACCGACACCACGAGAGAAAGACGAAGATGGCATCCACCATGACGGAGCAGAGCGGAGCAAATCGCGTTGGCTCTCTTTCCCCTTCGAGGTTTTCTTTCACATCGAGAGGGCGCTCTTACGACGACGGGCTTGCTGTTAATCGAAAAAGTCCCTTGAAAGATGTATTTAGAAAGCGGCAAGGAAAATCATCGTCTCCGCATAGTTCTTTTCAATCCTCCCTGTTTACAAAGACGCCGACACCAACGAAATCCCCCTCCTCATCCCCGAACGAAGGCAAGGACAATGCCCTGTCATCCCAAGATCCAGCGATGGCAAATCAGTTACTCAAGAGCGCCCAAAAGACAACATCAGCCGGCGATCTAGGTCAGAAGGCGCGGAGGTGTCCACAGAAAGCATACCGTATATCTCCAAAGCCAGCCAGACGTCAGTCTACATCTTCCCGCTCACGACAACTATGTGAACCCCAAGCTTTCTGCCCAGAAGAGCTTGAAACCCCACCCTTATTATCTCTCCCAGAAGGCCTTGTAGGCAAAATCTGGCAACCCCGGCCGTCGCCTGGATGGCGGATAGAGACAAAACCTCGAGATCCAGAATTGTGTATTCCAACAGCATTGCCTGCTTACTCTGCAACCCTACACTCGCCTCTAACGACAAAACATTCGCGCGTGGTGTATGTCGAAGCGGAGAACAGGCCTAGGCATGGCGAGGATGCGAGTGAATGTCTTATGTTAGGCTTCGTGGCGGGAGGGGATCGTGTCTTGAAGATGCCAGGGCTCGAGCGATGGAGCATTGGTGTTCAGTGCTTCGGTGGAACGCTCTGTTTGAACGGTCGATTCGCCGATACCATGATGACTCGGGGATTCAAGCCTGGCCAACGGATAGGAATGGGGCTGACTTTCGCTGTCGGTGATCATGGAGGTCGACAGACTCAAGACAACGTTGGTACGGGTGTTACTTCATCCTCGATTGTCGTTGGGGTCTTTGTCACAAGTGACGGCGAAACAATCTGGAGTCGGAAAATGCACGAGCTGTTGAAGAGGCATGAAGGATTATCGGACCAGGGCTGGGACGGACGGCATGACTTGTATGCTGCAGTCGGCACAACGGGGGAGGCTAATGTCGACATTTTGTTGGAGAGGAAAGACTGGAAGTATGTCGAGCAGGATGAATAGAATGGGGAACTGAAGGCGCATCGGTGGTCGAGAAACGGAATTTTCACCTGCCACGTCTGACGTGTGACAATGCGACCGTGTAAAAGAAGACGAAGGGTGGCAATGGGAGAGCCAACCAGTTTATCGATTTCCTGCTCCACGGCAGCTGCTTGGGCAGGAGCTCGAAGTGTTTTCAAGCGAATTGGGGACACATGCAGATATCAGCTCCAATCAATAGTGGGTTCTGGGGGTGGGTGTGCTGCAGTCGTCCAAGAGAAGTGATTTGCGCATTGTGGGGGCTGTGTGCAGCTGGGTCATCCCACCCTCACAATGAGGCTGAAGCGGAATCGTTTTGAACTCCGCTTTCTTCAGAGCTCTTGGGTTTCTAACGAGATGTATATTCTATAATATGAATGCAATCATGAGTCTCTCTCCAAGCCTACCTAATTTTGAACCACTGGAGTGCCAAACCAGGTCTCACCAGCTTGCCGAGCGTCCTTTCACACCATCTTCCCATGACTTGATTATCCTCACTCAGGATGGAAAGCCACGAGTCGCGAAGAATGCTTCACCGTCCCAGATGATAAGCGCCACACAGCGCTCAAATAGCAGCTCTAGTGGAGGGCAATTTGACGCAGACGATGATGCAGAAGCTCCTCTGACGATCATGTAAGATTTGCTCGACTAGGCTCATATTGAAATGTGTTAATGCACCTTATAGTCGATTCGGAGAAGAGGACAATGCTGAAGGAAGTCCATCTCAATCTCGCGAGGATTGGTCACACTTGTGGCCTTGCTTTGATTGCTGCTGCAATGATGATGACAACACAAACGTCGTGGCAAGGCTTCGCCAAGAGGACTATCACTGTACGACTTCGGTTTCCAAGCATAAAAAGACACACGATTCACGTACGATTGAGTGCAGCAAAATCTCTTACAGTCTCAATCTCCCCGAAAAGCACATACTACTCGCCCATCATTTCCACAAAGTCGATGGAAAAGACAAGCAAATGATCAGAATGGTAACTTCTGGCATCCCTTTGTTCAAAATCGAAGCAGTTCTGTGCAAAGCTTCATTACTGTTGAAGACACCACCTTCAATGTCCAATATCGAATTGCCCGGCGGTATTGAGCCTCTCATACGCATTCCGCATCCCAAGGTCATCATATGTGCCATGCTGGAGTGTGTCGAGCAACACTGTAAGGAACAAGTTGCAGGCTATCGAGATTGGATCGCAATAATTGAGAAAGATGTCAATGCACAGCGAGATATAAGCAACAGCAAGCTCAAAGGCTTGGAATTCAACTACGATCCGTATGTGAAGTTGAGTGAGACAAGAATTGAGCTTGGTGATGTCAGACAAAAGCTTCAATACTTGTTGTCCTCGATTGAATCACTCCAAGAAATGACAGGCTGTCCGGAGAGCTGCAATAGGTTCTCAAAAGATTCACAGGCTCAGCAGAACAATGTAACTGTCCCAGAGGAAGCAAGGATCCGGCATTCTCGATGGCGGCATCAACTTGAAGCCGCAAGAGTTCGATTAATCGCGCTTAAAAGCAATTGCCAACACCACAACATCAATGTCGAGAATTTGCGGGAAAGAGTTAAAGGCATTCTAAGCATGGTATGCAAGCCTCTGTATTGGTCCGAATCAGCGAAATCTGAAAACTAATGCATGTTAGGTATCCATTCTGCTCGCAGAGAGGGAGAACGCATGGGGCCGTCAAGCACAGATCCAAAGACAAGAGACATCAAATAATCAACTCAAAATCATTGAATATCAAACCAACATGCTCGAACAGCAAGAGATCATCGTCGCTCAGACGAAGCGAGATAACACAGTGATGAAAGTAATTGCGGTTTTGAGTGCGTTCTTCTTGCCAGGAACGTTTATCGCTGTAAGTAAAATGTCGACTCTTTCCCCGTGAACGCGGTTTTTCTGATGCCAAGTCCAGACTCTCTTCAGCGTTCCCGTCTTCAACTGGGACCAAGAAAATCCTATTGGTCCACATTTTAAGACATATTGGTATTTTACGGCGCCTATTACAACGGTTCTGGTTGTAGGTTTCTCGACCTGGTTCTTGAAGATGCGGTATGACGACAATCTTGAGAAACGTAGGATTCACATCACGAAGGAGGAAGAGGCAGGATATAATTCACACTTTCTCTCCTTGGCGGGCAATTCTGAGAATAGCCAATCCTTCTACGTCAAGGATTCAAGACTGAGAAGACTGAGCTCGGGTTAACAACCAGACGCGCAGCAAGTTGAGCGGCCTTGGTTACTGGTTTGGGTCTAATTAGTCCTTATATTTGAGGTTCACATGAGTTGTCTAAAGGCTCGTATTTGACTTTGCTCGGGGTATTGATGTTCTTAGAATCCAAGGCGAGAATTACCCCCCCAGTTGCTCCCGCTAAAATACACCGAGGGGCGATCCTTCCCATAAACATCACAAACTTGTCCTCCCTTCCTCAATCTCATAATTATTCCTCACAATCACGAATCGTAACCTCTCCATACGTCTACGGCTCTTAATATTAATGTTAGCAACCATTAATTGCCTTCAGTACCTAGTAATTGCTAAAATACAAACCGGAGTATTCTCAGAACTACCTACCAGTAATAGTTCTGATTTTTTTGAGTATTTCAATATTGGATTTTCACTTCTTCTAGCTATCTCTATTGGCCTTCTTAAGGTGTTGTATTAATTCTAGCTTTATTTTAATAATAAGTATTGTGGTGGGGATTCTGGCTCATGGCGCGGTCAGGGGACCTCCGGACCTACGGACGTCCGAAGTCAACCAACCGTCACTCTCTAATTCCACGTCTCACTTGACGCTGTGATCCCACGCTGTGGAAGCCTATTATTTCGCAACTTTATATAAGATTTTATACTAAAAAATTTAGTAAGAAATACAAATTTTATAGGGCTATAATCTTCTAGTTTTCTTGCAATATACTATTTCCTCTATTTTATAATATTATAACCTAATAACCACGCGCTTGAATTTCTAGTTTTAAGTTATATAACTACTAATTACCGTATTGCAATTAAAACTTATTAATTAGAATTTTATAGCTACTTCTTAATAGGGGTTTCCAAGACACGAAAATGGCTTAAATAGGACAGCTCGTTTTCCCCGACTAAAGGGAAGGGCCTCTTTAGCCGTGAGGTTATCTCTGACTATAAAGAAAAAATCAAGAAAGGGATCGGGGAAATTAGTGAGGCTGAAGAAAGTGGTTAGATAAACTAACAGAGAGGACTCTGAGACCTCCGTAATTACAATGATTATTGAGTATTTGATCTTGGCAAACATTTCCTTATATGGACACCAGCTTTGAATATTGAGTATTGAAAGCTAGTAAGGGTTGCTAGTAACCAAAAGACGTGCGTAAACGGACCTTCAGGTGATGCTGCGAAATTTAACGAGGCATGTTTCCGGATGGTTTCACGTGCCCGGTAAGTGGAAAATGATCGCCCCCTTGGAATTAGGCTGCCAACTCTCAGAGGTCGCCTTGGGTGACAAAAGTGAGGCGGCGATTGCGGTTCCAAACATGCCCAATCGGGGATATCAAAGTACGTTATGTGTTGGTCAGAGCTAAGGTGACTCAGCCTCACTGCTTCCTACTCCGGCGTTCTGCTTCAAATCATGTCATACCTATACGCATTTATCTACCAACTCCCAATCATCTTTCCTAGCAGTTTCTCTCTGCCTTATTAGCAGACGGAGTTGTGCAGCCGAGACTGGCTGATGCACTTGAATTGTAGTTGCCGCCGTAGAGTGTTTGCGACTTAGATGTCCAATTCTCCCAGCAATTTTTTATCTCCAGTCAATATTCTTAGCCACAATTTTCTTTCCAATTTAGGATTTTTAAAGCAATTTATACCAACAGCCATATCCTGAAGAAACTCTATCATGTTTATATCTCCGCTCTCAAGTAACAGTCCTCTATCCAACCTTATACTTCGAGGAAAGGATACAGCGTCAGATTATTTTGTTACGCTTAGTATCACCCAAATTTATACTACCTATACTACACTTATCCAGTTAGGAAATGGGCAAATGACCTCAACCCAACAAGCCGCATCGCCAAAATCACAATCCACATCTTCTCCAATCGAACCCATTGTCTATAGCAGCAATGGTATCTCTGGAGGAGATATTGCAGCTATAGTAGGATGCATTCTTGGGGTTCTTTTAGTACTTGCCGTGTTTTGCATTGGTCGGAGGGGAAAGCGGGGATCACGGGGACCACGGGGACTGCAAGGAGAACCAGGGACACCAGGGGTGCCAGGGGTGCCAGGGGTGCAAGGGGTGCCAGGGGTGCAAGGGGTGCAAGGGGGACTGGGGGGAGCAGGAGCACCAGGAGCACCAGGAGCACCAGGAGCACCGGGAGCACCAGGAGCGCCGGGGGCACCAGGCCAACCTGGCCGAGACGGAGCGGCTGGCCAACGTGGCAGTGATGGAGCACCAGGAGCACCTGGCCAACCTGGTCGAGATGGAGCACCAGGAGCGCCGGGAGCACCAGGCCAACCTGGCCGAGATGGAGCGGCTGGCCAACGTGGCAGTGATGGAGCACCGGGAGCACCAGGGGCACCAGGGGGAGCAGGAGAACCAGGTCCGCGGGGCGAACAAGGAGAGCCAGGAGAGCCAGGGGCACCTGGCGGAGACGGAGCGGTAGGGGCAGGAGCAGCAGGACACAGAGTGGTAATAATCTCTGGCTAAATTAAATTCTTCGTTCCAGAGTGTCGCGCTTTATCTTTCTTGACGAATAATGTCCACTGTAAGTAGTTATACATCCTCTGCCAAGTTGTACTTAAGGCAGAAAACATCTGCATTTAAAGTAATATACAGGTTGCTAGCTGCCATTGGTGACCCACTGCTGGTTGTTAATTCTGATCCACTTTCCATCAACCCCACATCCACAGCACCCAGCCCCATATTATCCCCAATTCAAGAGCGTGGTTGCCACGAAGCCACTCGATGCTGGCACAACAGTGGTCTCGAGTGTTGTTTATTGTGCTGTTTGGATCGCTCGAGATCCCTGCTCTAAATCCCGGATACGTTCCAAAAGCTCCTACGAAGACATAAAGATCATTAGTAGTAAAGCTTAATTCATAGTCTGTACTAAGCTCTCGCCGAATTTTGGCGCCCTGGATAAGTTCTTCAGAGGTAGGTTTGAACTAACCCGACATCCGCTTGCTTAATCCTCTGATATCACTTGTTACCGAACGGTTAGCTTCTCTTTTATTGGCTCCTCTTAGCTAGGAGGGCTGCCAATCTCCTCTGCTACATTATCTAAAATTAGATTGATCTTATGCAGGTCCAGCTTTAAGCAGTAATTCGCTATTCTTGGGCATCGACTAATCCCTCAATGTCCAGGATAGAGATTAGATAAACATGCTTTCATTGCGATGAGAATGGCTTAGTCTGCGTTTGGATAAAAGCACACCACTGATATGGTATTAATAGTAGTATTAAGACTTCGAATGGTCGCCATCGGGTGTTATAGTTATATGCTCAAGCGCGATAGACCTCTAATAATCGGCAGTCTCTACTATTTATACAACCTCCCATGCGTTTGAGCGATATAGAACTTTCTGTAAAGCTTAATAAAGAGATCGCACAAGAAGCAGGCGCTCTTACTAGAGTATGAAACCCTTGGGCGAATTTCCACTCGGTGCATCTCGTAGTAATAGAGGGTCTAGATCTCCTGATGGATCTTACTTAAGCCGAAGACCCGCGGCACATATTGATTAAACTCATATTATACTGACGCTGGTAATACTCCAACCTTTCCTTCGAGACGTGTATAATTGACTAATATTATAGGTGCCAGAACCATTAATTCGTACTAACGTGGCCATTAAGCTAGGTAAGTAATTAAGCACTTTTAAGGTTTTGGTTAAAGATACTAGCAGTGAGATAGCCTCTATCTCTATCTTTTAGGAAAATCACTAGCTTCTGCGCCACCATAAATAAAAACTCGCAAACTAACTCTTACCGCCCAATCTTCTAAATACCGATAAGCAGGCTCTCTCGTTCGTTTAAACTAAACTTCTTGTTTAACAAGATATTAATAAGATTACTGTGTAAAAGCTTTATTGCAAGTGTATGAGCGCAATTAACTAGATTTGGGAGTAGAAGGTAGCTTTTACTAATCTCTAATCTCTTCTCCTCAAGCTTCTGGAATATGGTTTGAAACATTCCTGCTTCAGCCTCTATTGTAATAATGTCGATACCCGACGATACAAGCATAGTAGTATAATCTATGCTCAAATAAACTACTTCCTCTAGTCTCGCACTTATTGTGAGCTTGTTTCGATTTCTAATGAATTTCTGAGCGTGCCGGGATTAAAGTCGTAATAGGAGTCTGCCACGATTTAAAGAGTTTATTTCCGCGAACAGAGATCTTTTTAATACCGCATTATCTTCTAATTTGACCGGAGTTAGGAAATTTTCTTTGGAGATTCAATTAAGGCTTGCCTTGTAATAAAGCCTTCTCCAGGAGACTCGAGATATCCTGAAACCCTTCTTCCACAACACAGAGACTGCTCTTATTAACTACTATCCTAACTATACACCCGTATGCATTTGCGTGCTCCTCGATGCAAATGGCTATTACTTTCTCTTCATTATCCGATGTAGTAGATAGAGGGGCCAGATTATCGACGATGTCACGCTCCCGCTCGAAAGTAAGTGTTCTACCTTTCTGGCCACTACACGATTACTAACGGCCGAGTTATGCTCTGGTGTTTCGGGGATATGAGTTGACAAGAAAAGAAGAGCAATATTCCCCGTGATAACTAGATGCTGGAGATATCCATTGCGATAATATTCTTTATAATAGGCAGTAGCGAGGCAGGTGTGGTGGGGTAAAGAAATTCGAGGGAGTGCCGGATTCAGGTAACGCGGATAGAAATATTCATAACATAGCTACGATATTCGTTCGTCGCAGATTATCATCGAGTCCAAGATCAAATGTGCGATATCACAGCTAGGCAAAAGAACACGATCAAACATTTGCCGAAAACAGAGACGCTTGAGAGCAATAGGACAGCAGGTCAAACCTTTGGGTAGATAATCCGAGGAGAAGTATAGGCGTTGTGATCGTGGGTTGAGGGTGACATGTGACACGTGACCTGAGATAGGGGCTTTTTTTTGGCCTTTGTAGTGCGATCTCTCAGTACCGGCGAGGTCCCAAGTTAACCTGAGGTCAGTACCAAGCGTAGTGATGTGACGGGAGGGTTGGTTGACCACCCGGTTACCCCTATTCAGAACTACCGCCTGAGGCCAAAATTCTATGCAGCCTGGCTTACCGTAGGAAGTACGCAGCCTAGCAACCACTGTGCCGCAGTGCCACAATAAAGCGGGGGTGGCTGCGCAAAACGACGGTTTAGAAGTAGCGCATCTCGCTTAGATTCGGGCCAGAACGGCAGTCGTACATGGCCATATTTCAACGTTCGCGCTGCCTCGCAAGGCTCTGCACGAGGCTCTGCACTGTTAGCAGTGTGTGTGCTGGCATGTGTGGGCGGTGTGCTGGGATTGATTTCTGCCTGTAGTTAGGTAGGGATATCCTCTTAATACGATGCCTTCCGACTACGCAGCCCGAATAATGTGATTTTCCCTCCTTCTCCAAGGGACGCCCGCTCAGTTGCTCACTGGCAGTAGGATATATTACTACGTTAACTCCGCCCGTCCCTGCACACCTGCTCTAGCCCGCTGATTGTTATCTTGCTCGCCTTCGACTGTCCTGTCCAAGATTTATTTCCCACTTGAATTCAATGCGCTCTATCATTCACGGCCCGCGCAAGGCTACATACATGTAATCAGTGCTGTGCCGAAGGAAGCGGACAGCTATGGCGGATCCCCTATCCATCGCGGCCAGCATCGCTGGCCTTATCTCCTTGGCCGATGTGGTATTCGACCGGCTCATAAAATATTCCAAGTCCGCCAAGAATGCAAACGAGGAGATTCGGGGCCTGGCCAACGAAGTGAATCTTCTCATCGGAGCCTTGAGCAGCCTGGAACGTCTCGCCAAGGGATTCAGGGACGAGTCGTTCGACAGATCGTTTCGCATGGACCACATTGATGCTTGTCAGACACTACTTCAGTCGCTGAGGGAGAAGGTGCCCAAGCCAGGCACGAGTGACTTGAAGAATAGACTCACCTGGCCTTTCAAGTCGTCGTTTGTCAAGGAGAAGCTCGAAGAACTCACCCGCCACAAACAGCACATAACTCTGGCGCTGACCGCCGACTCGATGAACGCCCTTCTCCGCGTCATATCGGCGCAGAAGGATTCGCAAGATACAGCATCTGAGACCCTTGGCCACGCAAGGCAAACCCACCAGATTGTGTGCCGGATTCATCAAGACGCAGAAAAGCGCAAAGTCTTGGAATCCTTCCTTCGATGTAACCCTCAGTCCAACTACGAGACGAGTCTAGGCCTTCGCCACCCACGGACGGGGCTGTGGTTGTTGCGCATGCCGGACTTCCAGACATGGGTGTCGACGCCGGGCTCCAAGATCTGGTTCAGCGGCATACCCGGTGCTGGAAAGACGGTTCTTGCAGGCTCCATCATCGAAGCAGCTCTTGAACGGAGCACCGAGAAGATTGCCACGGCGTTTTTCTTCTGCGACTACAAGGATGCAAAGACACACGATCTCGTCAACATCCTCGGCGCCCTCGCTTACCAGTTGGCGATTCAGAAAGATGAGGCCTACGACATCTTGGAGGGATACTATGAGGAATTGCATCCTTCCCGAGGCCTGCCCAGAAACCCTACAGCGTCCCAGCTAGCAGATTTGTTGGGAAAGATGGCTGCATTGTTCGACCATGTCCTCGTTGTCGTGGACGCACTGGATGAATGCGGGAACTCGACAGTCGAGGTGGTGAGGTGCCTGGTTGAAATATCGGAGAATTTCAGCCGCATGTCGCTCGCTCTTCTAAGTCGCGACGAACTTCACATCAGGTGTAAGCTTGACGGTTACTTCAAAAGCGTCGAAATCGCGGCTAAAAAGGACGATATAATCCTCTACGTGACTTGCGAGATCGAAGAACGTATCCGTGGTAGGAGGCTCCATATCGAAGACCCCGAGCTGAAAGAGGAGATACTGGAGGGGCTAATCGATGGGGCGAAGGGGATGTGAGTTTAGACCCTGCAGTTGATGTCTGGAGCCTTCAAGTTTGAGGCAATTCTAATATTTCCTAGGTTTCGATGGGTCTCGTGCCAACTGGATCACTTGGGCGACTGCTACACGGTCCAGGAATGTCGTGATGCTTTGAAAAAGCTGCCGCCCGACCTGAACGAGACATACCTTCGTATCTTGCAACGTGTCAAAGGCAGTCAAACGACTCTTGTCCAGATGGCGCTACACTTCGTGGCGTATGCCCAACCAGCACCCACCATCGACCAGCTGCGCGAGCTGCTTTCAGTGCCTACATGCGGTAATTCCCTTGGGCCTCAAAATTTGATCCACGAAGATACCATTGCCAAGCCGTGCAGTAGTCTTGTCCGGAAGTCTAATGACGGACAACACTACGAGTTTGCACACTTCTCCGTCCAGGAATTCCTGGAGGGTGATTGGCTCGACGGCAAGCACCAGAACCTATTCAAAATCACCAAGGCACACTGCAACCAACTTCTTACTTCCACTTGCCTAAGCTATATCCAGCTAGAAAACTTTAGCCCCTTGCCAAAACTTAAATGTTCAGAGGACTGGGTTGAGAACATTGAGAAGCAAAAAGAGGTCCACACCCTTTACAATTACGCAAGCTTGTATTGGCCCAAATTCGCAAGAGGCCAATGGCACCTCAAAGAGATCGTCAACTTGGCCAAGCGCCTCTTCGATCCTCGAAAACCTGCAGCTTTCATTTCCTGGGCTATAGTTTTCTCACATTGGATCTTTTATTGCGACGGCGACGGGGACGAGGACGAGGACGACAACGAGTACGAGGATGACAACGAGTACGACTACTACCGCGACAAAGCTAAAACTCGGCAAGTGCTCGACGAAATTACCGGCAAGAATGTTACACCTCTACATTTTGCAGCAATGTTATCGATACCAGAGATATGCGGGTTTCTGCTTGATCACGCAGCCGACGTAGACATTCGGTGTGGACTCGGCAACCCCATACAGTGTGCCATTGGCGGCTTGTGGATCCCCTGGCGGAGGAGGTCTAGCAGCACATCCAGAGCCAAACTGGAGGAGTGGTATATTGAGGATTATAATAGGGAGCCATTTCACCAAGCTACAGTTGAGACCATCAACCTCCTCGTGGCGGCCGGGGCGGACCCTTCAACCATCAGTTCGGGCGACGATGGCAGTACCTATTCACTAGTTCAAATGGCAATGAGGTTTCCTGTTGGATGTCTCCCTATCCTCACTGCTCTCGTAAAATCCGGTATGCCCATGGCAGAGTCTGAACTAGAAATCCTGCTCGATGGGTTGGGCAATCAAATATTAAAGTTTCCGGAATGGCACTCCCAGTTTGGTGAGCACTGCCAACATCTTCTGCAAGAGCTCAGTGGAACGAAGGACAGATCAGCCCTCGCGCTCAAGCTCTGCTCGCTGGTGTGGGGATTTTCGATCTCGGCGGGCTTTCAATTTGCAAAAGACCCTTATTCGGTTGATACGCAAATTTCTCTAACAGATGCTGATCTCTCGAGGTGTGCAATCGACTGCGTCAGGCATGGGACCGCAGAGACCCTCGGGAGATTACTTTCTGACGCCAGATTTCGACCAGCGGATATTGATGCTGAATATGGCGAATCGTTACTGCATCTTGTCGTTAGATTGTGGTATGAAAAGCCAATTCCGAGGCTCGACCCGCTCCTTAAATATGGGTTCAGTGTGCTGAATGACGACGAGAATGAAGAGCTCAAAGGCTGCGCTAGTCTGTTGATGATGCACGGTGTTACACTCCATGCCGTGGACTCGGAGGGCCGCACGTCACTCCACACTGCGCTCCATACTCTACACAGCTGGCACTCTGACGGCCTTGAGCCAATTTACTCTTGCCAAGAGACACAAGACCAAATCTTCAAGGGAGACAGGTGCTACAGGAGCCTCGGGCACATGCGTCTTTCGGCTCTCTTGAACTCTGCTACAAACCAAGATTTATCAAAGGCGCTCAGAACAACAGATCGGCTTGGTTATACTCCGTTGGTGCTCGCCATTGAGTTAGAGCAGGTAGAACTAGCACTGCTACTCCTAACACACTGTCGGAACGACGCACCCACGTGGGAAAGTCCGACAACGCATGTGCTCCGCCTGGCAGCTCGAGCAGGGTCTCTGCCCTTATATCAAGGCCTTCTCGATGCCGGGGTAGGTGCTGATGCTGGAGATCCAGGTTTGTTTTCGCCGCTGCATTGTCTAGGATCAGGGGCGACTCTTGAATTCATCGACTATCTCAAATCCCAGTACAAGGACGCCTGCGTGCAGCGTCTTCACGGCAGGCTGCCTTTGGAGAATTTCTTGCAGGCCTGGCTATGTCAGGAGTATATTCTAGCTAGGGAACTGGAACCCAGATTGGTCGATGCCTTGACTAGCCCGAGCGACATGCTCTCCTGGATTAAGTCGGAAGGAACAGCGATCTGGCAATATATGACAAAAGACCTCTTGCCAAAGGCAGAACAAACAAAATCTTACGGACTGTCTGGAATTCACCGCCAAAGGGTTTGGAACACGGCAGTAGACTGTTTAGTTAGACTGGGGGTCTTGACGGCATATGAGAGCGAACGCCAAGAATCCGGCCTTGTCGCCCTCGAGGCCGCTTTTATTATAGGCTATGACAGCATGGAGCACTTATATCCATTGGAAAGCCAAACTTTTCGCAGAGTCATCGAATCTACGAGATATTGGCGCAAAATCTGCGATTCCGAGTTACCCGTAAGGCTCCTCCAGGCTGCCGTCAGATCTCAAGACATCTCCTTTGCCAAATTTCTTCTCGAAAGGGGCGCCAGTGTCCACACCCGAATTTATGGCGTGTCCGCACTGGAGATGGCGTGCAGCAGTAGAGTGTGGGGCCCTAATGAACCCAGAGAGACTGACCGAACATTTTTTCGACTGATGCTAGACAAGGCCGGCCCCTCTCGGATCAATGAAATCAATCCGGGAGGGGCAGGTCTAGGCCCCATTCATCTTGTCAAACAAGAATGGAAGATTGACGAGCTTATAACACGAGGGGCCAACATAAATCTCCGCACGGGAGCTAACTGTCGCCCAGCTCTCAAATACCACCTGGAGGAAGGCCACGATTCAATAGCACTGGCTCTATTGAAGAGAGGAGCTGATCCCACTCTCACTGATAAATTCGGATTCGATGTTGTCCATGAAGCAGTGAGATTGAGCAGCGCCCTGGTTTTTCTTGAAGAGCTTCTAGCCTTCGAGAATCCTCCGTGGCAACTCGATTGGCATCGCACCAGCAGGTTCTCCATTCCTCGAAATGATATATTCAAGAGGTTGGTAAGGACATGTCATGGACTCAACCTATTGCATATTGCTGCAGCCTGCCAAAATCTTAGAGGCCTCGTATTCCTCACGAACAAGGCTCCTCTATCGAATGTCAACTCCACAACCGAGGAGTTGCTCACTCCTATGCATTTTGCAGCCATGATTGGGCATGCCGAGATGGTTGACTTCCTTCTCTCCAAGGGAGCAAATATTAATGCACAAGACGTGGACGGCGCCACGCCACTTCACTTGGCTATCAGCAATTCCCATCTGGCGGTCGTCAAACTTCTAGTCCAGTCCGGGGCGCAATTTACTGAGGACAGGGATGTATCGAACCCTCTTACGTATGCGCATCGAGTTGGGGCAGCTCCTATAATCGAATTCCTTCGGCTGGTGCATCGGCAGCAGGCAAGTCAGCTGGAGGGCAATACTCTTGTGAAAGTTGAGAGAAGAGCGTTGCCAGTTCTGACCAGCCGACACCACAAAACACTTGCAGCAGCATTCGAAGCAGCCATTCTTGCAGGTGAATTGGACTCTCTTCGCGAGCTGTACAAGCAGGGGTGTTCCCTCGAAGCCGACATGCCCTCCTGCAATGGCTGTCCTCCCCTGCTCTGTGCTATCCTACGCGCAGAGCTCGGGATAGCTCAGTGGTTGCTGGACATTGGAGCTTCCCCCCTTAGGGTTTCTTGCAAGGCCTGTGGTAGCCTCTCTACCTTGGAAGTAGCCCTGTACATGAAATTCCCGAATCCATTTCTCTGCTCTCTATTGGACAAGTGGCTCGATGCCGGCGGTGACGTGGTTGATGAGTTTCCTAACGCAGTCTATTTGGCTGTGAGTGCTGGAAACTCAGAGGGTTTGTCTTTGTTACTGGGCCACATGAAGCAGAATTCCAGAATCTATGAGTGAGTCCTTCATCGATCCCCGATCAAGGCAGGTCTGACTTACTTTTCATTTAGAGAGAACTCGGGCCAGGGCCATGACAGCCTGCTCTCCTTGTGTGTGAATAGGCCAGCTAAGTCCTCTGTTCACATGAACACACCTCTGCATGAAGCCGTTTTGCGTGGCAACCTCCAAGCCGTCGAACTCCTGGTCAACAGTGGGGCTGACCTGCTCGCGTTGAACAAGCCCTTCGACACTCCTTTGTGTTGCACTGCGAAACTTAAAGGAGACGTATCCTCGAGAATAGCTGAATTACTGATAAAAAATGGCGCCGCCGTTGACTCGCCAGGCTATTCAACCCCACTAGTTTGGGCAGTCTACTCGGGTGAGTTCGAACTAGCTCAAACTCTCATCAATGCCAGTACCTCCTTGAAAATGTCGGCTTACTGGGGCCCGAACCCTCTACACATCGCTGGCTGGAGGGGAGGAGCAGAAGAAGTCCCATACTTGGCGCTATTCTCTGATCTTCTCAGGCGAGGCTTTGACCCTTATTACCGCGCAGCTAGGCCTGAAATAGCGGGGTCAGCGATTCATATCGCAATGTGCCGCACATCTTTCGCCGCTCTCCTCCTAAACAGTGACCTAAGAGTAGGGGATAGCGGGCCTTTTCCGTCAACCATATTGAATATGCGCGGTTACGCATGGCTCACCGATAGGTTTCGGTTCTATCGCCGGAAGGTAGAGCCTGGACAACTCCGAACTTTGATGAACATGGAACACAGAAACGGGTGGACCCTTCTCTGCAGAACGGCAAGCGTAGGGTTTCTTGCTGAAATGAGGACTCTGATTTCCATGGGCGCTATCCTTGACCATGAAGGGTGTCCATTGGGATCTGCGTTAATGGCTGCCTGCGAAGCCGGCCGCCTGGAATCGGTTAGGTTGCTGGTTCGGAGCGGTGCTGCTATCTCTTACCCCAGAAGCCATGGAACGCGGTCCGCGGTCACGGCTGCTAATGGGTCGAAGGCAATACTCAACTGGTTATTAGTATTAAGGTTTACCGAGCAGGGGAAACTCGAAAACCCGGCCGAGTCGGGAGAAACGCAGTTGCCGTGGAGTGGTGTCGTGAAGGCCGAGCTTATTATTAGCGGGCGTCGCGAGAGACGCTCTGATGAGTCGTCCCTTGACTACTGGTGCCGTCTCCTGCGTATTCGGACAGAGCTGCGGGGAACGGTCATTTTCCCGGGGAGAGGTCATACCTCCCGGCCTTCAAGGCTACAGCCTGAAGAACGTGTACATGTTTCTTTAAACGACACTCGTATTCCTTCAATTAGCTGATATAACTAAATAGACCTCGATCTTCCAAACGCCGAGGGGCCTTCCAGATTTCAGTGCCTTTGATCCATTCTCTTCAAGCTCCACCCTACAACTTTGCCGCAAACACCCCACCGCCCAGACGCTCAGTAATTTCCCTAGCTCCTCTAACACCAGACCAGTGTGGGCTCCGATAAGATCGATAAGCGAACGATCGATAATCGCGCTAATTTATCGATAATCGATAATCGACCATCGATAATGATAATTATCGAACTAGGGCCTTGGCAATACTACAGGGCCACTACAGGGCCAATGCGCTATATTTATAGGCCTTATACCACCTTTTCTTCACTATAGCAGAATTCCGATTTAGTAAAGGCGGTATAAGGCCTATAAATATAGCGCATTAGCCCTATAGTAGCCCTATAGTATTACTAAGGCCCTGGACCCACTATTATCGATAGATTTAGTACTATAAAGGCGGTCTAAAGCCTATAAATATAGCGCATTAGCCCTGTAGTGGCCCTGTAGTGGCCCCGTAGTATTGCCAAGGCCCTAGACCCACTATTATCGATAGAATTATCGATGGGCTCGCTTAATGACTAGCTAGGCCCACTTTTATCGATGGAATTATTGATGGGCTCGCTTAGTAGCTGGGCCCACTTTTATTAATAGAACTATCGATGGGCTCGCTTAATAGCTAGGCCCACTTTTATCGATGGAATTATCGATGGGCTCGCTTAGTAGCTAGGCCCACTTTTATCAATGGAATTATCAATAGGCTCGCTTAGTAGCTAGGCCCACTTTTATCGATGGGATTATCGATAAAAGTGGGCCCTAGCCATTAAGCGAGCCCCATCACATCAATAGTATCAGCAATAATTGTGTTATATCTACGTTATATAATAGACTATTAAATAGAAATATAATAGTATAGTGATAATAGTTTACGTTTATACTAATCTTTATACTAATCAGTTTATAATTGAACTAGAAAGCGAGATGTTCATGTAATGGGGCTCGCTTAATGGCTAGGACCCACTTTTATCGATGATAATTATCGATATCGATCGCTTATCGATCGATAAGCCGATAACGATCGATAAGCGATAATCCCGATCGATAAATTTATCGGAGCCCACACTGCACCAGACCTCACAGCTCCCTCCATATACCCCGCCCAAACATCACTTGTCTCTGTCCCCACGAAATGCAAATTGCCCACTCTCTCAGCTAACGCCTTCCCAGCCTCTGTCAACAATCCCGGCCCAGCGACCGGACACGGAGCGCCTTTACTCCATTCCTCCTTCATCCACTCCTGCTCAAAAACCTCAACAGGCTTGAATACCTCTTCTTCATCCCCATAAATCTTGGCAATTTGTTGCATGACCTGGGCACGGCGTTCGTGAGCGGGAAGAAGAGACCACGCCAGTCCCGGATCTCCGCCGAGGAAGCAGGTGAGAGAGAACTGGCCGTCGGCTGCGACGCTCGTGTCACGGACAACGCCAACGGGTGTTTGGTAGGAAAGTGCAAGGCCACAATTTTGGGTCTTGGTCCACCAGGGAGAAGAGTAGCAGAGGATGAGCTTGGAGTAGTAACCCCATTCTGTGTTGGCTGCGAAGGTCAGTTTTTTACCGGTGAGTGGTGGAGAGAAGGTAAGATCTTTATAGAGAGGTGTGGGGATGCTGAGGATAAGCTTCTTGGCGGTCAACATTTGGGACGTTGTTGTGGTTGCTGTTACTGATGAGCCCTTGTCACTGATGGAGAAAACTGGGGTTGAGAGGTGGATCGTTCCTGGTTTGAGAAGGGAGGCAAGACCAAGCGAAAGGGATTATGTCCCTATGCGGTGTTAGTTTAGTCCGCTTCGTATTTATTGGAGAGTATACCTTTTCTGAATCTCAAATACTGCCCACCACCTTTCCCATCTGAGCGAAGAGCTTTTAATCCTCCGCCCTTTCCGGTGTACTGGATGAAAAATTGAGCACTCAATTCCGTTGACTCAACACCCAGCATCACGCGACTCCATATCTTGATCATATCAACAGTCTTCTTCATTCCACCATTGGCGATGACGAATTGCTCTAAACTCATGTGATCATAATTTTCATCACTTTCCCTTTAGAATGATATATCATAGAGAGGTCGTGAATGATGTCCCGTATGCGTTCGAGGTCCTCGACCTCTGCAGTAGTGAACTGTTTCTCTTCAGTCATTCCCTTTCGCTTCCTCTGTTATGGGCGAGGACACTCACCTTGGGAGAAGTCCCATACGGAAACGCATGAGTAGCTTCGTCTTGATTTTGGAATATACAATCACCATCGATCTTTTGCTGAATAAGCTCGAGTCCAAACTTCTTCACCAAGGCAGTTATATGCGTCTGATTCGTGTCGTTGGTCCACGCCGCTCCAATATCAACCCATCCTTTCCCACTTGCGAGCGGCACGCTCCATGTCTTCCCTCCAACTTTGTTGCGGGCTTCGAGGACGACACAAGAGAAGCCTGCTTTTTGGATGTTGCAAGCTGCTTGAAGACCGCTTAACCCGGCGCCGACGACGATCACATCATAGATCTGCTCTAGCATCGCGATGATGAGGACGCGGTCGAAATCTAAATGCAGCCAGCCAAATCAATAATATGAAGGAGAAAGAGTATAGATATGATAATTTTGTGCTTTGATCCCATCTCACCCCACTTTCGGCACATCTATGAGCCTTGCAGGGATCAGAATCGGGTTCACTCAACGATGTCTCATATCAGACTCTGAAAGCTAGGCTCCTCTTCACGGGGCTTTATTCAAGTCCGGAAAGTTCAACAGCGGGATGGATGTTGGAGGAGTGGGAGGTGGGGAGAAGCTTGCTACATTTGTATGAAAGCGGGGTGGGGTTGTGCTAAGTGAGCGCTAAGCGAGCCAAGGTAAAGGGGGGTTCGGGGGTATCCTTTGACCCACTATTCGTGACGATTCGGCGGAAAACTGATACTTTCTTCTTGCTTATGATATTATTCAGGAAGATTTCATTTCCTCTCTATTAACTATCAGTTACCTAAGGCATCGTGTGGTGATCACCGAGCCCAAGCCCATCCAGGCGCATAATTCGATCCTGGTGGTACGCTCCATTGGCCTCATGTTGCTTCTTGATTAGCCCGACCTTTTCATGTTACTTGCGCAGCACCACGAGAGCCGAAACCACCTAAGTGCATTCATATTACGGAATTGCAGCATTCCCTCCCCGCACGAGTCTGCGGAACCCAGTAGCAAAGGTTATTCGTCATTCCTAATATCATTCGGCATTTAGGTGCATGTTTGGCACGCTGCCTCCAAAAGGTAGGGCACGCCGTACCAATCGGGAATTGGGGTATGCTGATCGCATGAACAGCAGCTTATATAACGCCATGCTTTGGGACAACGAATCGTTTGTCCATGGACCTCCCCGGGCTGTTTGGTAGATATTAGCGAGGTAGCCTTCTGCGTTAATGACGAAGACGCGGATGGGGAGGTAGCCGGACGGAATGTCTCCGTATGTGACAGAAATAGGGGTACGGTTATGGGCAGGGAGGATGCCTCTCCTGCTATCGGGGAGGGGCCAGGATTCAGCCCCGGAAGTGGAAGTTTTGGAGCGGGGATGTAGGTCCCTATCTTGGAAGAAGACCTGAAGTAGTGGGGCTGAGGAAGTTCCACGGTCTACAGACTATATGTCGGGAATTGCGGCTGCTGAGATGGCGGTGTTATGCATTGGAGGGGAAGAATTGCCGGGATGGGCTGCACTTGTGGGAGGAGATTGGTTAGATGTAGGGGAGCTAAACACACATGTTAATAGCCTTGTTAAGACAAACCAGATATGTGAAGGTTTATCTGGGAATTGGTGTTGCAGATGGGAGAAAGCCACCTCAGTCCTTTTTATGGGCGGAATTCTTGCTCAGTTTAACCTTGAGAGAGAAGGCGAGTACAAAGGCTGGATGCCTTTCTCTTGAGCCTCGGGAACAGTTGTGATTCTTTGGGTGGCTAGTTTGCTACTGGCGGGTGCAGGACCCAGCCAAAGCGCCACTCGAGAGGCCTCCAAGAAAGTCGATTTAGAACCTTTCAAATCGGAACATGTAAAGTCAGCCAGTACCTTGGATTAAATGTCTTCATCACAGCGACCTGGCGATTCCCTTGCTTGAATTTCTCTTGATCGATACAAACGGCATCGATCCAAAACAGCTCACATCTGTATTGCTCTCGCATGTGCCGAAGGGATCGTCAGAGGTTATCGCGTACTTTGGATGCTTCACCATCGTGGAGAATTTCCTTTGTGTTGTTCGAGCCGCCCCATGTGTAGGAAAGTGCTGTATATGTTGTGGTATCTTGCAGCGTGTGATTTTGGAATCGGCAGGCTATCGCCGCGGTCTGGTCGCCTGGCAAAATGTCAATCAGACGGATTGCCTTAGCTTTTAGATCGAGCTGTAGGGCTGAGTATCTAAGGTGAGAAGTCTTATTGGTGGCCGTTATATCGGATGTTGATAGAGAATTTGAAACGAAGAAAAAAAATGGAAAGAATGAAGTTTGCGTGTCTGGCTTCAAAAGGTGTCTGGTGTTGGAACTGAGTGTACGCTGGTACACTGTAGTTTATATACCGGATGTATATATAGAGTGCTTACCCCGCGTGAGCTGAAAAATCAAGTCGTCAACCTCCAAAACATTGCAACATCTGGGAGGACGCAAAAATCGCAGCCTTGGTTGTGGTGGCTGAGCACAAGCAATAACCACACCAGTCAGCCTCGACAACAATCTCTGGACAGGATATTGCTCGGGGTTGCGCGAGCAGAGCGAAATAGGTGGGGATATAAGATATATTCTATATCTTGCTGAAAATCGACCAAAACAGCTTTGCAACTTACTCCTGACCAATTACCCAACCCAGCACCACAGTCTCGCATTTCGTCCTTCAACCACAGATCCCAAAGGCAGGCTGACATCCCGTCGAACAATACGCGGCGCCTTTCCCGCAGTATCCATACCGCGAACAACAATGCCCCGCCGAGCAAGACACTCCATACGGTGCTCCGCATGCTCCGGCTGGGGCAGAAGGGCTCGGTGATGCAGACAATGAAGTGGATTTCGAGATTATTTTCGTCGTCAAAGTGCTCGAGGTGGATTTGGAGGTGGTCTTGTTTCTGGGTGGCCTGGTGGATTTGCTGGTTTGTGATGATATTGATGTTGTCGCTAAAGTTTTTGAGCTGCTTGTAACTGTCGTCTTGGCGGTTGACGTAGGCGACCTCGAGGACGAGGTCTTTGCAGAAAATACGGAAGTTTTTGTTGCACTCTTGGCTGAGGAGGTGATTGAGGTCGCAGGTGGGCACAGTCGTGGAGGTTTTGAGTCGTATCCCGTAAGAATACTCTTTGCTGCTGAGTAGTATGGTCCTGCTGCGTTAGTATCCGCAGTGGTTGCTTCCCAGATCATCACCCCACCAAATCTCCCATCGCAGTAGTACACATCAACCAGACTGGAGAGTTCTCTTGGACTGAGATAGTAATTGTTGGCATCAGGAGCTCCAAGCACCCCAATATAAAGCTTTGCCGCCTTACTTGCAGTTCCGTCAAGAAAGGTCGTCCAATTGTGATACCCAAATCCACTCGTGACCTCAGGTTTCCCGTCAACATGGTTGGGATTCGCCGTGATCCAGCTGCGTGCTGAACATTGGCGTGTGTTATAGAATTGAACCCAAATGATATCAAACGCCACGGCTTTCATCAAAGCCCCCATATTCGCATCAGGTACAATGCATTGGGGAGCACCTGTAAGCAGGTACGGCTTGCTTGCTCTTTTGAACAGAGTGCGAAGTCTTGATGCCATGGCGATGTAGCCAGCCTGAGCATCTAAATAGAGTTAGCGGGGCGACTATATTGGCTTGGGAGGAGACGAACCAGTTGAGGGGATCTCAATATCGAAATCAAAGCCATCGACTTCAACTGCTTGACCGTTGGGTCCGTCGAAGGGTCGCGGTTGACCACTTGCTAACCAAGATGGAGTTTGCGGCCCGAAAGCTCCCCAAAGAAAGTCTGCAAAGGCAACCCCGTTAGAGGCGCCTGTAAGTTGGTATGTTTGAGATGCACCTCCTAAAGACAGAACAATCTTCTTCGAGTAGGTGCCTTGGCAAATCGGAATATCTGCGATTAAATTCGGGCACTCGGACAGGAGCTGATTCAAGGATGGGTTGTTGCCCGGTCCCGGATAGACGTACGGAGGGCCCCAGCATTGATTTCCGAAATTTGTTCCCAGAAACCCATTTCCTTGGGCAGGAAATACATCCACAAACGCGATTGGTATAACGTCGACTGTGGATTTTGCGCAGAAATAAGAGAGGCGCTGCTGGCCTGCTCCCTGGCCCTGTCGGGAATATGAGATGAGAATTAGCTCATTGAGTGAACAGACGTACCCAGTATAGAGCAATATTAGACTTTGAACTCGGATTGTATAATGCTTGGCATGAGTGGATGAAAATGAAGATAGTAATGATCGAAGAAAAGAAAGTGAAGAACTGCATGGTCGCAGCTAGATGGAATATTTACAGTTGAACAAACGAGTGGGCAGGTGCAAAGACCATGATATATGCAACGGAAACTTAAACGTTGAGGCAATGAGCTGAGGACCTACTTCAGAATGGGAATGTTTTGTGTTTCATCCATCGCGGATGTCTTGCGGAGGACGGGGGGGTTTTTTTTTCCTGGAAGGGGAAATTACAAATCAGCCACCGAGAACGCCACATCCTGATTAGGAATGTTTCATATCTCTATGGTCCCCTTTTGTAAATATGAAGAGATATTTGCCATTTGCAGCGAAGCATGATCCCGATTAAAGAGACGGCTACTACAATAAGCCCCGACACGTCGTCGAGGCACAAATATCCCAGAATCTGGAGGACGATCACCACATCGAGACATCCGGCACTAGTGTTCATGTCCACCGACCTCCATTCGCAGGTCGGGCCCAGGCCAGCCCGAAGGTTGGGTCGACCAAGACTCGATAGTTGAGCGCGTTTTGACCCAGGGCGACGGGCGTCGTCGCGTCAATTCTCAACGCATATCTCGGAACCCACTGCGTCTCAGGACTCGAGGCCACTCTTGATAGACCGACATGGTGAAGAGTGCGCGGGTGCTCATTGTAGGGTTGATATTGTCGTGGCTTGTGTAGATGTCTCTGGGAGTCGACGATGTTCCTGATTCGTGAGGTTCGGACGAAATCGACGAAAGGCGAGTTCAGCCTCGTGCACGTGCCAAACTCAGCCTCGTGTATCATCCCTTGAACAGCTCACAACCCGCCTTGAATGCCTCATCAACAACCACCCCGCATTTATCATCACCATTCAACCCCAAGACCCCCACCAACACAATTCCACAAGCTGCAAGATGACCACGAGAGTAGCAAGCCACGCTGGCTCGTGGTACTCATCTCGAGCCTCAACTCTCTCGAGTGAGCTCGACGAGTGGCTTGCCCAAGTTCCCACCTCCATCGACGGAAAAGAGCTGCCCGTACCAGGCGCAAGAGTCATCATTGCGCCGTGAGTGAGCTTCTCTTTTCTCCCTCCCCTCCTCCAAGCTAACAAATTTAAGACATGCAGGTTATTCCTACTCTGGCCCCGCAGCCGCATGGGCATATAAATCGCTCGACCTCTCGAATGCCAAAAGAATCTTCCTCCTCGGACCCTCCCATGCTCTATACCTACCCGGATGCGCTCTCACGAAGCACTCTAAATATGCCACGCCGCTGGGAGATCTGATTATCGATAAGGCGACTGTCAAGGAGTTGCAGGAGACGGGCGAGTTCGAGAACATGAGCACTGGGGCAGATGAGACGGAGCACAGTCTGGAGATGCACCTGCCTTACATCTACAAGATGCTGTCTCAGAAATTCAAATCTGCGGCCGAGTACCCTCCTCTGATTCCGATTCTTGTTGGCAACACAGATCCGTCTGTCGAGCGGGACTATGGCAAGATATTCGCTCCATATCTCGCCGACCCAAAGTCTGTCTTCGTCGTCTCTTCGGACTTCTGCCATTGGGGAAGTCGCTTCCAATACACACGATACCTTCCAGCATCTCCCTCTTCAGCAGCCGCAAGCTCGCCGGGAGGATATAACTTGAAGAGACACGATAAGAAGCCCACGAATCCACCGATCTACGAGAGCATTGGACGACTGGATAAAATGGCCATGGACGCAATCGAGACGGGAAAGCACGATAATTTTCTTGGAAACTTGGAGGAAACAAAAAACACAGTTTGTGGAAGACATCCAATCGGCGTGGTGATGGCAGCGATAGAGGTCCTAGAGAGCGAGGGCAAGGTGACAGGTGAGGGAAAAGGACGCTTCAAGTTCGTCCGATACCAGCGGAGCAGCGAGGTAGAGGATATCTCTGATTCCTCAGTCAGCTATGCAAGCGCATATGCTGTTATTTGATAGACATAGACTCATAATCTCATTCGACGTTTTTCCACGCCCATCGTTTTCACGTCACGTTTCTGTCCCGGGCCCAACCACCTTATTCCACCCCTTCGTCGACAAATCGTCACTCCTCGGGAACTCCACCCCTGGCAACTCTGTCCCAAGAAATGCGCAAAGCGGTGCCCACCCCTCATTCACCTCGTACACAAGCAGCTCTCTTCCTCTCTCCTTCGTCCATCTTTTCACATTCTCATTATGCTCTCTAAATCCCCTTCTCTTCTCCTCCTCTCCCCTTTCCTTCTGGGGCCCCAAATGATAATCCGTGAAGTGGGAAAAGAAGGTTGACTTAGGGGTTATGAGAAGCGTGCTGTTCATGGATACCAGCCAGGAGTCTTCATCTCTCACTGTTAAAATTATCTTGGCCGAGGGGTAGGCATCCATGAGCTCGACGGCGAAGGTTAGGGCAGGCCAGTCTGTTGTGCCCTTTCTTGTCCATTCCTTTCAGTGGAGATTCTATGAAGGATGAAGGGTAGAGGGAAAGGGGAAAATACAGCGTAGCTTCCGATAATAGCGTCGAAATCCTCAACTATGATTGGGAGACCGTCTATCTTGCGTTCGAGTAGGGCTCGCCATGCTTCCGTGTGGTCGTTTTTACGGACGTCACGCATGTGATATATGGGTTCTATGCCGAGAAGGGGGAGGGCGTCTGCTAGTGCTAGGAATTTTCAGTGATATGTTGAAGAGAAGGAGATATATACATTGGGTTCCTGTTCGGCCCATTCCTAGACAAAGGACTTCTACGGGGGCGGTTCTTGCACTCATCTTGGACAAAAATGGTATTCTATGCCAGATTCGAGGATTAATGTGAGAAGATAAGAGAAGGACTTGAGTTTTAACGTTTGCAAGGAGGTATGGAGTATACATTTATGTGAGTATCAGAAAGTCGAGAAAGGAAGGTGAAGTGACACTCGTCACGGGCTTCGACAATGATCCGGATGTTTCTCGCGAGCTTCATTGCTGATTGGAAGCATGCTGGAAATTCGGACAGAACCACACACTAACTGTCTCGTCTTGGCCATAAGGTACGGAGGAGCCAACAATGTGAGAAAGGTTCCTCGAGGAGCTGGGAATACCGTATTAATTGGAATACACGCCCTGGGCTTATATTCCGTGGAGTGCCCATTCTGAAATATTCACATGGGCGTATATAATATAATGGGCGTCTAACCCAAGCCCCTTTTAGCTAGGCTCCATAGCAGAGTCTTCCTTGGAATTTTTACCCCTTTCTTCCCTACTCTCCTTATTAGCATTTATCCCCTTAATAAATGACTTATCTACCTTAATAAATGGTTTTACATATACCTTATGCCCAAGATGTCTGCCCAATTACGTCAACAAACGCTATCCTTTACACAAAGAGGTCAAATCCAAGCTAATCGCCCAGGACCTCGCCCTAAGGCCCCTACTACTATCTCAACTGCAAAGCAGCATACCTTAATATACTCTGCAAAGCGTCGTCGTCAAGTTGGTGGTATAAATGAAGCTGAAGCTATTGAAGCTTTCAAGAGATCCAGAGATCACTTTACTGCTGGCGAACCTGATTCAGGAGATGAGAGCTCTGGATCTGAGGGGAATGGTCCTCCTATATTATCACGAAAAAGACGTCGAGCTGCATACTCTAGGGAGAAGAAACTGTAGGCAATTACCTATATCACATCAACTGATATTCAGAAAAAGGGAGCAGTAATAGGAGTAATAGAACCAATCTCTTTACTCTATGCTAGCGAGAAATTAAAGGTTGATAGGAAGAACTTGCGAGATTGGAAGAATAGTAAAGAGAAGATCCTAGGGATGAAGAAAGGAGCATATCGTGCTAGGGGACCATCTCTTGGAAGAGAACCTCTTCTTGAATCTAAATTGAATCAGAAGTTTGAAGAGGAGCGAGCTATTGGTAGAATTATCTCGTCAACTTGGTTTATGAGGCATGCCAAGGCAATATATCGACTACAGTATCCTCGACGATTCTCACAAGATGAGACTACCGGACGATTCGAATATACCCACTTCGCCTTCTCTAATAGCTGGTTCAAAGGCTTTAAAGACCGGTGGAGAATTACTCTCCGGCACAAGACAAAGCAAGCACAGAAACCTCCAGAGGACTTTCGTCAAAAGATTGAGAACTGGTTACAATTTAATCGCCGTAATATGGTAATCCTTCCAACATCTGATTATGGAATTGCTCGCATTCCAGAGGTTCCTACAGTTGGCCGCTTCAAGCTCTCTCAAATCGCAAATATGGACCAAACCCCCATAGCATTTGAGTTCCTATCAGGTCGTACATATGACTTTAAAGGTGCTTCAACTGTATGGATTAAAGAGCAACGTTCTGGATGGGATCGTCGGCAAGCAACCCTTCAAGTGTGTGTATTTGCCGATGGTATTAATAGGTGTAAACCTCTCCTTATCTTCCACGGCCATCTAATTGGTGATAAGAGACGAATTGCGGAGGAGAAGTTATATGATCGTCGAGTGCACACAGCATTTAATAAGACTGCTTGGGCAGATGGCACCAACCTAAAGGACTGGGTTAGAAAGCAATATCGAACAGCATCTCCATACTTCACAAACGAGAACGAACCTCGATTCCTATCCTTAGACGCCTTCGCTCCACAGATGACATAGCCTCTTCGCAACGAATTCAAGAAGCTTAATTGTATAACTTCTTATATCCCTGGTGGATGTACTGGTTTTGTACAAGTACTAGACGTCTCCCTTAATAAGGAGTTAAAAGCTCTTGTTGCACAGCAAGCCTCTAATCACGCTGATAAGTTCCACGACCGGTATGAGCGTGGAGACTTTACAATTTCTGAGCGGCGAGTTCTACTTACACAATGGGTTGGTGAAGCTTGGGTTGAGCTACACAAGAGATATCAACACGTTATTATTAAGACCTTTAGATCTGTGGGCCTCTCCTTAAATCCTGATGGTTCTGAAGATGCTGAGCTTAAAGTAAAGGGATTACCTGATTTACAAGTTGGAGACTATTCTCGGAAGGAGCCTGAAAATGCAAATGGCCTTGGATCTCTTACGACTATTGACATTGAGGCTATTGAGAAAGCACAAGTACAACTTGCTATAAAGGTTGCAAAGTCAACTGCAAAGCAGGCTAGGCAAATGGCTAGGAATCAAGCTCGCATTGATTCAGGAAAATCCTATCCAATGAACGAGGACGATACTACTGAAGGTTATGATGCTAATAACCTTATTAATGAGAGCACTGGTTTGCGAGACCCTGTGGAAGAGAGTACTGATGATGAGGAGGAGCATGAGGAGGTCTTTACACTTGGCCGAATGAATACACGCTCTCAGACTCGTGTTAATCGATACTATACACATGCAGAGGTTGAAGCAGATATTGCAGCAGCTAGGGTTGATATAGAGTTTATAGAGGAGCAGTGGTATGAGCTTGATTCATCAAATGAGGGGGAGGATCCTATTTTTGATACTAGTGATGATGGGGAGTTTGATGAACAAGTAGGAGGAGATGAGGATATAGTAGATGAGAATATGTAATTATCCTCTCCCCTTTACCCATATTAAATATAAGCCCATGGGCTTATATTCAAATTGGATGCCGGAATTAATATAATGACATGGGCTTATAATCAAGGTGGGCTTATCGACGGTAATGGGCGTGTATTCCAATTAATACGGTAATCAGCTGAGATGGGTTTGTACAGAAGTTAGTGTAAGTGCTCAGATATACTGGCCTCGGCGGCCTCCGCATACTTTTCAGAACACATCTTCAGGTATGCCTCGGCTATCTGCAGGGATGCTTATCGTCGCTGAAGGCGCCGTCATCGATTCAAAACAGACTTCACTATTGGAACTTCCTCGTCAATATTTGCATACAGATTTGACCGATTCGGATCTATCACCTTTCATATTAATCTGCATCTATGGCAAGGTATTGACCAATTATACCTTCATTCTCCCGCCAAACTCCGCTCGCCAAAGACTCCATCAATCCGAACATTGCCCCACCTCTCCTCAAATTCGACATCAAAATGGTATCAAAACCCTCAATTGGGCTTGCAGATTTGCCCAATGAGGTCAGCCTCCTCGTTCCATCAAGATTCATATTTTAACAACCTATCGCAGATCATAATTCATATCCTAACCCTCTTCCCAACCCACCAACTCCTCCCCCTCACAACCATCTCACACCGAATCCACGCCCTAATCCTCACTATAATCCACACCCGGATTCTCGCAATCACTTCCTCGCCCTCCAAAAGGATAATTCTCGAATGCTACCACCCATCCGCCAAGTTATCAACCCCGTATTTCTTCTGCGACTACCTCTACACCGAGCCCTTCGCCCTCTCCTCCTCCTCCCCCACCTCCTCGCCCTCACCCCTTTCCCAACTCCGCAACCTCTACTCCTATTTCCGCCCCACGCCCCCAGAAGGCGATCGCAAAGTCTGGCGACCGCGGCCCTCAGGCGGTTGGTCATGGGTCCCAATCTCCTCTGTCATTGACAAGGGAGAGGAACTGGTCAGTCAGGATATATATCTCGAGAGTCATGAGCTGTTTACCCAGTTGCAGAGTGTGGTTAATATTGCCAAGACTGGGCCGAAGAAAGATTTGTTTTTGAGCTGTGTGACGGTGGGCGAGGGGCTGGTGAGGGTCTGGAGGGATTGGTTGAAGGAGAGGGCTGAGGGGGTGGCAAAGGGGAAGGGAGAGGAGGAGGAGGAAATTGAGAAGAGGTTATTGTGGAGTGATACACAGAAGCATGTGGGCTTGAGGTTGAGGGTGAATGAGAGGCAGGATGAGAGGGCTCCGGTGTTGGTGAGTAGGGATGAGGATCCAAATGTGGGTTATACATTGCAGTACGAAGGTATGTGCTGTCTGCTTTCCGTCAAAGTGAGAGATACTTATAGGGGTACAGAATTGGTGGTTAGGAGTAGTCAGTTGCTGCTTACGATGGAGGATTCGCTGGATCGAGATATTGGGAATACGGGGAAGGCTATTGTGATTGTGTCATAAACAGTAATCATCTGGGGTAAAGCAACCATATTTTTTTATGCACAGCTGCAGTCTCATAAAGTTTAGATGCATTTCCAATTGCCTTGGTTCTTATGCGAGGATTACCAATCCCTAGTGCTGGAGGAAGGTTTTCCGAAGCAGACATATAACTCGAAAAGAGTGAATTCTCCCCCGGAATGTTTTGTTGCACATCGCACTTCCTGCAAAAGGAGCCTTTTTGTCGTGTTTGCCCTGAACATTGAATTATTGCTAGTAACAATGCCGGGGGGTTGTACAAATCTCAGGCCGATCGATCACCTTCACCCGCCGCTATTTCCCAGTTCACAGCTAGCTGGTGATTGTAAAGTCTCTACTTAACCTAACTATATACCTTTGGAATTTAATCATTGTCTGTTATGCTCGAGGTATCTCTGAATAAATAGTGAGTTGCTACATTATCGGTTTTGTTTGTTATCTTTATATATGTTTGGGACATTCACAATTAGAGAAACACTCATTTAATGTACTTTATTCAATTTTACACTCTCTTGAACTAGTCTTTGTTAGAGATATAATGGGCTCAGTAAATTACTGATCTTTTTCAATGTTGGACCATGGTCAAAGCAAACTTAGGTCATTTGGGTCTAGATATAGTTTCGCACTCACTAGCAGAATAAGACTTTCACTCCATTTTTGCACAACCACTATTTCCCTTCCTGGCGCTACATCCCAATATTCCTCACACTGAGTGAGAGGCCGACCGATATAGCCAAAATGGCCAACAAGTCCGCATCCGTTTCGAATAGCCTTCTACAAGGAACACAGTCTTGAGTTCACTAAAGGTGATTGCTTGTACGATATATTGCCCACCCCGGAAGCTTATGAACTAGTCAAACTACACTTCCTAGTTCGTGACCCGATCCACACATTTGATGGCTGGAAGCACATGGATGGGTCGACATCGAGAGCTTCTTACGATGCTATCGCAACATCTTCCACATGCTTCACGCCTCTTCATCTTCATCTATCCTCCCCTACGAGAAAAATATCTCTGCGCCGGAAAAGGAATCACAAGTTCTGTGTGCTTGGTGGGAAATTCCCCTCGACCCCCGCTTGCTGGAATTCAGCAAGCCCTTTGGGAATTTCTGGTTCTAGACGGAGTGTGAAAATAACATCTATGCCAAAAACCCACCTAGCCTCTCCTCCACCGTCAAGTTCATTTGTCATATATCTCCTGACATTACCTCACACAGCCTCGTATCAAACCACGAGATAGGAAGGAACGCTTTGCTGCTGTTCTGCATGAAATTGACTTTCAGCCACCTGTCGAGTTTGTCGACGAACTTGCTACCACTTATAAGAGTGCGCTTGAGATTTTTCAGGAGGCGAAACCGGGAGCAATCAGTTTACTCAAGGTTTCGATCATTACGAAAGGATCGCAAGGTACGCAGGAGTGGACTGTCGAGAAACTCGGCTTTGAGGTTGAGTTCCTGGCTAAGACGAATATTTTTGGTGTTTCGGAGGTCGATTGGGCTTTTGGACGGGTGTTGGAGAAGTTGGGACTCGAGGCGAAAAATGTGGTTTCCGTGGATGATAGTGAGGAGCGAGATGTCATCCCCGCGAGGAAGGACGGGATATTCACGGTTCACTACTCAGAGAAGGAGAGTGTTGAATTGGATGTAGAAAGAACGGAAATCAATACGCTTTGGAGATTGGAACATATGTTGAGGGCAGAGAGCGCTCAGTAATGTGAAGGGAGGTCGTTTTTGATGGGATTCTCGATTCGAGATTTTGGAGAGCAAACATGACTGCGACCGCATCATTTACGAGTAGAAAATAGACTCCAAGAGTCGCTCGGAGTGGATATTGTGTATATTATCTGCAAAAAGATCAATGAACTATGTGAATAAAAAGCCATTAGCTTTTTCATGCCTTCGATTCCCAACTAGATCCAAAGTGAGCTTAACTCTCTACCACAATCGCTCTCGCTTCGGTCTCTGAAAAGGGGCCAGACAGAAAGGGTCAACAAACTCCTATCTTAATTGACCATATTCATCTTCCCGTTCGCATTCGCATTCGCCACCTCATCTCCAAAGACCTACCCACCTACCTGACCGCTCCGCGCGGGGTAATGCAGTGTGGGGGGGGATTCTTCCGCTCCAGAGCCCCACAAACGCATCCTCCCCCTCAACTACAGGGTTTAACAAGGAGCATAGAAGCAATTGATCCGATAGGTCTCAGGATCTAGTCTCAATCTTGCTGCTGCTGTCGGCAGTATCGACACCGAACTCAGGCAGTATCGAGCTAGTGTGGATGCAGCCCGGAAAAATGTTTCTGGTGCTTAGAGCTTTATCGCTCTTGACATTTGAATGTTCTGATTCTTTGGAGAGAAGTTCGAGAAAGAAATCTATAGATAAGCCCGAGTATTAAATCTGGGTGGTGGTTGAAAAATAAAGACAAAATGGCAGTCACGATAGAAACCAACGGGGTCCCAGAGCCACCAACCGGAATAAACGTGATAGTTGTCGGTGCAGGTCAGACCATTGCCCCTCCATCCCACCTTCACCACAAAGGTCAAGTCCGAACTGACATTCAACACAGGATTCGGCGGCCTTACGGCAGCAATAGAATGCCACCGCCAAGGCCACCACGTCGAAATCTACGAGTCATTTCCTGAGCTCAAGATCCTCGGGGACATCATCTCCTTCGGCTCGAATGCCGGACGGATTTTCTACCGCTGGAGCGATGGCAAAATCGCCGCAAAGATGCGTGCGGTGTCTATCGATCTGAGTAATTATGGCTTCAAGATTCATAAGTATGATACTGGGGAGGTAGTGGCGCATCAGAAGACGCCGCGGATGGACCCTACAGCTCCGGTGTTTAATGGGCATAGAGGGGAGTTGCACGAGATTGTGTTTGAGTATGCGAGGGGTGAGTTGGGCATTCCGATTCATTTGGGGAAGAGGGTCGTGCAGTATTTTGAGGGTGGGGGAAAGGCAGGGATTGAGTTGGAGAGTGGTGAGAAGGTGCTTACTCCCACCCTCCCTCCAAATCGTCTCCCCTAAGGTAAGGAGAACATGCGTTGAGCTAATTGAGAAACAGATAACAGCCGATCTCGTCGTCGGCTCCGACGGTGTTCGCTCAAAAGCACGCACTCTGGTACTGGGCTACGAAGACAAGCCCAAGAGCAGTGGGTACGCTGTCTGGCGAGCCTGGTTCCCAAACACAGACATGAAAGCCGATCCACGAACGGCGCAGTTCTGCGAAAATGGTGATACATTCAACGGGTGGATTGGTCCTGATGTGCATTTTTTGTTCAGCACGATCAAGAATGGATCAGATTGTTGCTGGGTGCTTACCCATCGCGATGAACATGATATTGAGGAATCGTGGTCTTTCCCGGGGAAGCTGGAAGAGGTGTATAAGGTGCTTGAGGGCTGGGATCCGATGTGCAAGGCGATTGTTGAGAAAACGCCCAGTTTGGTGGACTGGAAGTTGGTATATCGAGATCCGCTCCCAACCTGGGTTTCGAAAGAGGGAAGGATTTGCCTTCTTGGAGATTCTGCGCATCCTTTCTTGCCAACCAGTGCTCAAGGTGCGACACAGGCGCTGGAAGACGGCGTTACCTTGGCGATTTGTTTGAAAAATGCTGGGAAGGAAAATATTCCAGCCGCTGTGAGGACGTATCAGGAGATTAGGTACGACCGAGTGAAGGCGGTGCAAAAGACTGGAGAGACGACGAGAGATATGTGGCATAAGACAGATTGGGACAAGGTGAAAAAGGATCCAAAGTCTATTGAGTTGCCTAGGGAGGATTGGATAATGGGCCATGATGCGCAGAAGCATGCTGAGGCGGTGTTTGGTGAGACTGTGAAGAGGTTTCTTTGAGATGAGCAATGCATTTGGAAGATATTGTTTATAGAATGGAATATCGATCTCTACGTGTATCGGAAACGGCACTTGCTATTGGACCCCAAGACAACCAGAAGGTGGTCCTGGAGCCAAATTAAATACTGGTCTGACTACATATAAGATACAAATTTGATGAACCCCCCACCTCCTTTGCTATATCGGGAAGTACTTGCCGTGCAGAATTCCTGTGTTTCACTTGAGCCCCATTTTCACTATTCCTCAGCAGACTATAAGGTGCAACGCATTTCAAAAATCACTTAAATTGTCTTTCATGATGCCTTCCAAGACGTTGAAGTTTGTAATGGATCATGGTATAATTCAAGATTAATTCGTCCACAATCATCAAGAACCGCGTTCCTACTTCAGCTGCCTCTGATATATGCCTTCCAATTTATCAGCGACCCTTCCATTGTACTCTCACATCAATGTGGTCACTTATTCTACATTCATCGTAGTCTCAGCGACAGCATGCGGGTTCGTCTAAGCAACTCCCTCGACAGAGACTCTGGTCTGATTCTTCTCATCAACAGCAAAAACAGCGGGACCAACACACTTGTATCCGCGGAACTTGCGAGCTGGAAGCTTGGCCATGAACTACCCATGAATTAGCAAACCCTATCCTAAAATCTTCAACAACAAACTCACCATCTCATCGATCTCTTCGAAAGTGCGATTCTTGACCTCAGGGAGGTAGAAGTATGTCCAAAGAGCACCAATAATGCAACTTGGTGCCCAGATATAGCCGTATTTGGGACCCCAGTTGAGCGCATCGGGGTTGATGAAATACGGGGCAGTGAAGGTGGTGAGCCAGGCGCCGAAGAAGCCGACTGAGGCGGCGATGCCGAAGGTGAAGGATCGGAGGCGTTGGGAGGGGAATTCTCCGCCGCAGAGCCAGGCGTAAGAGGAGACCATCCCGTTGTAGCCCATGATGTAGAGGACTGAGATGCCAACAATGGCCTGGAAACTGTTAGTTAGGACCCTTGGAGTTTCGGGTTGGGGATTCTTGCCTTCCCAGTTGCAAGTGTGCCTGGATGAGTATTGTATACAGCAGCAACGATTAGCTGGCAGAGGCCACAGATAAGCATTCCATTGACGAGGAAGACTCTGCGACGGCCCCATTTGGTAATGATACAACTGTTGATAATGATGACGACAACTCCGACGGCGGTCAAGATACACGAGTTCATGAATGGAGATCCGACCTTAGCCATTTGGAAGAAGTATGTTCCATAAGCTGCAGGTTGTTAGTTGTGGTACACGCGGATGTTGAGGGGCTGATTCTTACAGATCATATACATGGCACCAGAGGCAGCCTGAAGAGTGACAGCACCAACAGCTAGTAATGTTCGACGACGGTCAATCGGATTGCGCCAGATGTCAATAATCTCAGTATTAACCGCAAGGAGCTTCTCGGCGTCGATTGCAGCTTTCATTTCCGCGAATTCAGCATCCACAAGTTCGGGAAATGGTCTCAACCATTTGAGAGCTTTCCGTGCATCCTCTTCTCTATCCATTTGCAATAGCCATCGGGGCGATTCGGGGATGAAGAGCAAGCCGATGGACACAAGCCCGGGAATAACGTAAACAATGCCAAGAGGTATGATATACGCTTGCTTTGACGGGATGTCTTTTGTGCCGTTATCGATGACTGTGCCAACGAGGGTGCCCAAAGTAAATGTTAGTAAGACAAAACACATTAACTAAAGCAGAGTTCAAGGCATACCAAGTGAGACCCATGTTTGGAAGGATGCAATTACAAGACCTCGATACTTTGCTGGTGCCACTTCCTGTTCAACAGTAAGTAATCCCCTCCGATCAATCCTTGAATCTTTATTCATACCTGCAAGTACAGTTGTGCGAATGTCATAAAAAGACCGTTGGCTAAACCGATGAGAAGGCGACCAGCGTACAGGCCGCCAATCTTATCCGTGGTCATCATGATGACATTGGCAACGATACACAAGACACATGCAGACCAGATAGACCATCTTCGTGACAGATAGAGAGCGATGGGACCTGGAAAAAGTTAGTTATAAGTCAAGTGAATCCTCTGCTCAAATTCAACCGCAGGCAATGCATACCAGCTGCGCTAGAAGCAAGGAAAGCCCCGAGAATCATCAAGGACGAGATCAATTGTTGGCGACCAGGCGAGATATTCCATCCAGTGGGAGACAATGGATCTTCATGCCCAAAGACCTGACAACGATTAGAATTGTTGGCTATGCGCTCGTGATAGTAGAAACATACCTCCAAGAATCCCTTCATCGCCTGAAGACTGCCAATGATACCAAAGTCCACTCCATATTGGAATGGGCACATGGACATGAGCGTGCATGCTGCAAGGCACTTCCAATGAGCCGCAAGGTTGTCCTTTCTGTCTGGTGTTGGTGAAGCCATTGTTGACTATTCTTGTTGAAGAATTGATCGTAACTCTCCGATGAAGTGACTCGATCGAACAAGAAATCTTGTGAGGGAAAGAGCTGGTGTTAGAAAGATGTGCCAGTTGCAGCAGGTAAGAGATATAATGTAAAGATACTATGTAAACCGTAGAACTGCCGTCGCCTACCGACATACAGCGGGGTAATAGGTCGAAGTCTACTCCTAGTGGACACATCTTTCCAGGAAGTTTGTTTCGGCCCATCTCGCGCCTCGCCATTATTGCCACTGTTTGTTATTCGGGAGCAACCCTGGTAGTGAGGCGCGAAGCTGTATGGTCGGAAGCATTGAAGCGACGCAACATTCGGACCGCCACAGGAGTATGAATCAGAGCGAGTCCACCTCTAAACCCCAAAGAACTGCCCTTCGGCTCCAACCGGATATCGAGCCCTAAAAAGCTAACTGGTGGCGTCGTCCACATGAAGAATCTAGTTAGGTCGATCAGATGTGTTGGGATGCGGCCAGTCAGCTCGAGGGCATCTGCAGGCAAGCAGTGTATCGCTTCCCTTCGGCGTAACGGTTCCAAACATTTTCCGGAAGATTCTGCGCTAAGAGGGGGATCTAGCCAATAGAACTCTTGGAATTTGCTGAAGTACTACCTCTTGAGGTAAAGTAGCTCTTCTATGTCTTGGAACTATTACCCCGGATACGGGGTACAAATGCCACGGAGGGTGAAAACCTAGGCAGACATAGACCGCTCGCTTAACAGGAACAGCGCTAGGCCCCACATTCAACAGTAGTTGATGTGGGGGAACTGGAGAATTCTGGGGAAGTGGATCTAGACTTTGGGGAACATACCGGGACCGCCCAGGCGGGTTTGTCGGTTCGTCAGATGCGTGCCTATATCGCTTATGTGAAGTCTGCGGCCGTCAGCGCCAAACGCCACATTCTTACATAAATTTCTGGCACAATCAATATCAGATTTGCCAGATCAAACTATTTGGAGGAGTACTGCCCCGTTTCGGACGGCCGCACGTCATTTGAATACTGGTAATTACAACTACCGAATGCTAGCTTTTATTTCTCGATAATCAAAGCCAGTACTTGGCAAATTAAAAGTGTTTCGCAAGAAGCAAATACTCAATAATCATCGTAATTACGGAGATTTCAGCCTCATCTCCGCTAACGTATTCAGCCTCTATTTTTAACCTCACGAATCTCCTACTTCTCCTTCCCCAATGAACTACTCCCTATAATTATAGCGTCTTAAAGCCTATAGTTATTTTATCATTAAATAGAAAAGTAATAAATAAAATAACTATATCTTATATTACTTACTACTAAATAAATTAATGTGAGATGTATTCTATCAAAATCGCAAAATATAAAGCTTTAGAAAGAAATTATGCCCTATAGAGGCCTATCCGTTCCGCTTATAGGAACGACCTTTATAAGCGAATTTCCTTATTAGTTCAATCCGAAATAATTCACTACGAAAAGTAATAAAACTTAATTCCTCTTTAGCATTCCTAAGTACCCCTTTTGAGGTAATGAAATAGTATTTTCTTTAATTCCTATAAATATTTAGCGAGTTGAAATGGGTTAGCAATGTGAGGCTTGGTAAAGCGCAGGTCTGGGTCTTTTTGAGAGTGTATGTCGTCAAAATGTACATAAATTAAGGACGATGATTTGATGCCATCTTCCGGCAAGTATCTAGAATACAAGGATCTTTGTGAAAAGTACATTACATTATCATGAATCAATCCCCCCGTTTCATCTTCTTGGGCTTTTCATGGTTGCGCGACTCGCCTCCATCCCGGCTTTTCTCAAACTTGCCAATAGTGCTTGTATTTACAGACATAGACCATATGTCTTTGTTACTGCGAAAAGTAGCGCCATTCGCGCCTTCATTATGCCAATATGTGGAACCAAATTAACCTAAAATGCGGTCAATACGAGTTCCAACTAAGAACAGGGCCATTCAAAGGAAGAGAGTCTGTCATATTCGAACTTACCATTGGCATCTAGAAGAGAAGTGTAGGTGTAGTGGGTGCTATTATGGCCTGATTTAAAGGATCTATTGGCGTTGGTTGACATTAGGGGCCGATGAGGTGCATTAAAACAGAGGGTTGATGAAGTGGGCGGTGATTGTTATGCTGTACTAGGTGGCTTTTGAGAAGTTCAATATTTGCATCGGGTTTTCTGGGAGGACAAAAATGTAGGGATGTTCTAAAGTTGCTCATCCTAAAGAACTTGCTACTTCGCAACACTGCGTGAGGCCTTGATGGTATTTTAAGTTGGGAGCGTAGCGTAAGTGCATATTAGGCGAAATCTAGGAGCGGAAAAGACACCCAATGATGTTATTCCGGTGGCTTACCCGTACAGCTCACACGATGCAAGACAAAAACATGAGTCTGCACATCTGATAAAGATTACGTGAACGACAAGCCACGTGACAAGAACCAGCCCTCATGTTTATACCGAACTACCGGTATTGGTCAATCTCTCTGTTCATCCCATCAAGCAGATAAGAATCGGTCGAATAGCTAACGGGTCCAGGCAGACGGGGCGACAAGCTGAGGCCGAGTGGGGGCTGCATGCATACCGAACTGATGCTATTGGCTCAGCCTTGTCTCAGGAGTCTGGAGCAGCCCCGCCGCTGAAGATCTCCCTCACCGAAATGCGGCTATTGGATAGTTCAACAGCTGAGACTTTGCACATGAACCGGGAGATGGACACGTGTAGGATTTATAATCGGCGAGAGCCATTCAAGCAACCCTCCTGTCACGGAAAGCAGAATCATCCTTCTTGTTGAAGTTTCCCTGTATCATTTTCAACCTCTACCCTGTCTTTCCTCACAATCTGAGCTGCACGGCAAGCCGAACCGCCTCTACTATTTCGACGCATCCCCATTCCGTCCTTCCTGCAGAGCAACGTGCTACGGGGTTAGCATAATGGCGCTGGATGTTTCCGACCATCCCACCGAAACCTTTGACCTTCTCGACGATTATATCAACTGGTCCGAACACGGTGCACCTATCAACGACGGTGCTTGCTCCACTGAGCCAGCGTTCTCCTCTGAAAATGCAGAGACTTCTCGCGGAAGCTCCTCTAAGTCAGGGTCGACCCCAGCGGAGGATATCTTCACGTTGCCCAGAGATCACCACCCAATTCAAAGCCGTCAAGAGCAATTCATCCAGGAAGATACATCGGAACCTATGAGAGGACTTCCACACAGCATTGGAAGCTGCTGTCACATGCCAAGCAACTGTGACACACTTGGCGAAGACTTCTTAAGCAACATTGAGTGGGATTCTGCAGCGCAACCAGACAATTATACCCTCAACCAAGCCTGGCCTGCTGGTGTCTGTTTTAGCAACAATGTTTCTGGAACTCTGGATATGACATGGGGCTATGATCATAACATGCCTGATGCAGCTGCCACTCAAGGACCATGGAGCGCTGATGAGCCTCAAAATCCAGTATACTTACTGAGCCAGGATGTCATCGCTCGGAGACAGGAATCCCATCACTCGATAGAGGATCTGAACGTACCACGATATGTGGGCACGTACCGAGCGCGGCAACAGGAAGCAGGAGCGCAGTCAAACACCCTGGTACAACTGGGGAGGGTAATCCACAGGATTCCAAAACCCTTGATCTCGGCTTCGATCATCACGTGGACTTTCAATCGAGCTTTGCACCATATCTCCGCATGCCGATCAGTATCGGCGACTTTGACGCCAATGATGTCAGCAAAACTCAGGCGGGCAGTATTTCATCGCCATTGAATGCCGTTGGTACCACCCCCTGTCCTGTGAATAGCGTTTCGGGCACGAGCAGGCTTGTGCGAACTCCACAATCAAGTTCTGGTCGCTCTAAGAACAGTTGTAAGAGCCTCATCAACACTTCAAGGAACAGTGCCATCCGCTCCAAGCATCGGGAGAGGCTGCCAATTATGCCGGCACCTGTAAAGTCATATCTCGGAGCACCACAAGCTTCAACAAACATGGAGGACGGAAATTTGCAACTGGTTTACGGACCTCAGAGGCTAACACCAAAACGAAGCGATCGAAGGAGACTCACGGACACAGGCAAGAAGGAAATGAGGGAAGTTCGGGAGATGCGCCCGTGCATTGTTTGCCTGGTGAAAAAGGGCAAGGTGATGGCCATCGTGTTTGCAGAATCCAATGGAAGTACCAATACTGACAGACCGACAGTGTGACACAAACAAGATATGCGAAGCGTGCCAAAGGATGGCATTAGCAAAGAATACCAAGCTGAATACAAAACACATCTGCATCCGGGAGGGTCTATTGGATTTCCGTCAAGAGATTTTGAGTCCGTACCCTACCACCAGTACAATATGTGGCAACTCTGACTCTCACGACTAGACTTTTACGGTATTGAAAGTAGACTCTGCATGCTGCCAACAAAGGAAGACCTGAAGATCCCTTGGCGTACGATAATGATTGGACAACGAGTAAAAATCGGCGGTGCAAATACAGCTTTTTTCCCGCAAAAGGCACAACTTGTCGTTCCTACTAGGAAATACGAGACTTGCAAGATGGAAGACAATTTAGTTTACTCCGGGCGAGCTCCGAGGTCAGCACATGCGCGATACGCAATCGATCCTGAGGGATTCCCAACTGCGTCGCAACTAGACACATGGGGAAAAAATTGCCTGCTGGAACACTGCCATCTTCCAGACTCTCGACCATATATCATCATGGACATGTTTCTCATATCATATCTCAAGGCGATGCCACATTTTCGACATGTAAGCTTACCCTCCCCACCTCTTGCGAAGTCAAGCGAGCTAATAGGACGACAGCGAGACCTCGTGAACTTAACAGTCAGTCTAGTAAGCCTTAGCACATGGGTGTTAGAATCCCACCCAATGATAGACGTTAGTCACGTTACGAATATCGACATCCCAGGCCAGCTCGTCTTCGGCATCCAAGATTCCCGAATAGAAAGCCGAGTGTCCCAGGTTGCACGAACGCAACTCAGGCTAATTGCTACAAAAAGAATTGAAGAGATCGAAAAGGAGTTTTCTTCAAGTTTGACTCTTTGGTGAGAACCAGGAGACTCGATCCTCAGAGCACGCTCATTGTAGGTCTGTGTCTGAGGCGGATCTCGCTACTGTACAGAGTTTCCTTTAAGCGATATCAACAATTTGCCCTTGATTCTGGCGACTGTAAGTTGCACTGATTTTATACTCGTCAATGCTAAAACAGAACATTATAAGATACTGACTGCTTTGAAGCAAATATTGACCAAAGAGGAAAAAACTCCAAATCCATGTATGAGGTTCTTTCAATGGGATACAGTCTCGTTTATATTGGAGCCAAGTCTCTGTATTCCAGAAAGTGGAGGGTAGAGGATTGCCTCGATGCTTTCGGAAACGATAAAGAATTATCTGACCATTTTCTTGAGGCTGTGAGACACGATAGGCTGTATTGTAAGTAAAAACCTCCAGTGAAATTTGCTGCTTCATCAACTAAGTAGTTCCCACCGTAGGCGAAGGCAATCGCGAAGATGAGGATGATCTGCATCTCAATACCCTTTTCGTTGACAGGAAAGAAGGAGGCGGGCCAAGAGCATGGAAGTGAGGTAGCGACGCCTCGATATGCACAAAGCAAACTACACAAGATTTACAAGGCAATTTATTTTCAACGCCTCTAATTTATCTCAAGAGTCAACAATACAGAAGCCACAATTCCACATCAATTTGACAGAAACATGACTATCAACAGACCATTAAGAGATTGTGAATTGGACTGTTACTATCAAATATTCTATTACTCCGTTCATAATTCTCTTCAGTGCGGTAGTGTTATGGAGCAACCGGAAGTGCCGGGGATGGGGAAATCGTACCACTTCCCCATGTTCGAGCGGGGAAATTGAAGGTAAGGTATTTGGGAGTGCGACCAAGCGATCACAGCTACTTGCGTCCGACCAACCGAACTTGCAATCACCCCCACCGCCGATGAACCGACCGATCATACAGACCCGAACCGGTACAGAGACTGGCGATCATGATACCGATCATACAGCTGGAACCATTCCCTTCTCAAATTGTCCTGCAGTTTCCATTAGCGTCGTGGATAGATCAATGCAAGAACAGAAATTGACAGCAGGGACTGGTTGGTGAATAGACGTGTGGACCTTCTCTCCGGTCTGAGAGGGGATTGTTACTGGTCCGTGGAATGGATCGACATCAGTATGCAGTGTCCCACAAAAACTCACCTCATGCATCGAACAGACCACCTTTTTAACTAATTCCTCCGAGCCAAATCAGGGAGAACATGAATGTGAGTTTATCTTGGATCGACCCTGCGAATGAGAACGGGACGCTTTCAGCCCAGGAACCCGAACAAACCAAGATCGACCTGACGATGACAGCGGTTACTACAGCGCGACATATTTCTCGGGCAAACGTATGCGCTTTTGCCCACTAACTGACTAGAATAGGGCATTTCAGTCAAAGGCTTGAGTGGTGTACTTCAAGTTCATAATATTTAGATTCCTAGCGCCATTGACGTTGTATCTCACCATATTTGCAAGTGGCGAGTTACCAGTCTGGACCAATCGTACACCAGGACAAGCTAATTGGGCCTTCGGTAGTTGTCCCATGTGCCGGCGTTTTGAGCACCCACTTTCGATTGCGATCTGGGGGGCCCACTGCACCGCTGACAGAGCACCTTCATTTCATACCGGGGGCCAATAATAAATAATCTGCACGGGACGAGGGCTTGTGCACCGATTTGCTCCGTGCACTTGTACTGTATAGCAGCATCTACAACGGTGACCTTGTGCATCTCCCAGGTACCTCTCAGCGGTCCCTATGGTGCCTGCCGTGCCGTTGTCCCTAGACCCACTCCATCTTTCAAACAATTGTCTCGGAACCGAATTGAGCGAAGCTTGGCATCCTTTCTCGACGTTGACCTAACCCATTGCGGTTGCTTCATTCTCTGCTTTTCTGTGCTGCTCAGCAGATGCTACTCGTCACAGAAAATGGCCCGGCCACCTCGACCTTCGATCGACTGCATAAGAGTTACGGTGGCGGCAGTCCTGAGTTTCTTTCGCTTGTGATCAGTCTAGCGGTATAGACCTTGATATTATACTCTGCCATCGGCGCAAAATGGAGGGAAGTAAAGACATAAGCTTCACCTAACGAGTACCGTCGCCTCTAATACGCAGAGTCAGAGTGCATTAAACGCTTGACCAGGCTTCACATCGTCGAGGAACAGAATGACAGAAGTCTCAACTATTCCTGCCGAGCCTGATTGGAACTATTCTTTCTCGTCACCCACACTTCAGCGTTCGTATTCCCAATCGTCATTCCTTGTGGGCTCTTTGTCCTTCCAACCTCCCGAAAAGCCTCGCGTCGGGGCTGAATACAGCTGCCGGATACCAGTATCCGCTCACTCGCCCGGTTCCTCGAGTCCTCGAACGCTCCATACTGACTGCTGGGATTCGCCATTGCTTAAACCAACACTGATCATCAGTGACCATTACACCGTCCCACCAGCGTTCGAAAGCATCCCGATAAACGATTCAAGTCCCTGTTCTCTAGTTCCATCTCAACACGCTGAGTTCGCCGAGGACGACGCTATGGTACGGGTTCAACCTTCACGACACGTCGACTATCTCTCTTACGATTGGAAAGAGGACGATATCTGGTCGACGTGGAAACATGTCCTCTCGAACCGAAAGGTGTGCAGTAATAGTGCGAGACTCGAGAACGCGTCATGGCGAGCATGGGCGAAGTCGAAGTACCGGCTTAAGTCCGTGTCCCCTGAGTCTGTGAATTGGTAAGATTTTCACGATCGATGCTCTAGCGTATTCGTAACCTTGTTAAAATGTACTAGGCTGAAGGATTGCGACGTAACATGGTTGTATGGTCCTCTCCAGACAAGCTTCGCCAAATTACCAACGCCACCCGCATCTATAACCGGCGTCGGAATATCGAAATCCGACTCTTTGCTCAATAAGAAACCTATCCTGAAGAAACGAAGTGACTTCGAAATCATGCTTCGACTGTGGCCGTCCTCGGTATCACTCCTAAATCCAGCAGCATTGAGACAAGGCATTGGCAATGAATTCCCTTCCGCCACTACATCGCGGGAACGGTCACCAGCAGCGATCGAGAAGCGACATATTCATTTCTACGACAAGGTAGAGCAGTTTATCGCAATGGGTGTCGAAGATGGCAATGGCGACGAAGACACAAGAGAAATCTACAATTATGATGATGATAGCTCGTCAGACGATGGACTTCTCATCATGAAAGGGCCATTGAAACCGAAGGTTCTACAACAAAGCAATCGAAACTGCTCGCAGACCAGCTTTAGTCCTAAGAGCAGAACCATAGTAATCCTGCCATCCACAACGCTAAAGTCCGGAGTAGATACTTTGGATCCAACTGAGCTAAAAACAAGAGACGACGGAAGGCTCTCTTGGTATCTCTCGCCGGAGACCTTTCCATTAACAGAGTCAGCTACAGACATACTGCTCGAGAGCCACGACGAAATTGCAGACGTATCCTGGAATCTGCCCAGTGCGTTCGCCAAGCACAAGAACCGTATTTCTATGGCACACCATGGTTTACTACAGAATTCTTCATGGGGGACGAACAGATACGAAGAGCACAGACAACTGAGCTGCAATTCCCGTGGCATGTCTATGCTCTGTGAAGAAGGCGACAATGATGTGTCAGCGGCGGGTCTATTTGAACGAGTGATGGACGCTATGAATACTGCAAAGGACATCGCATATGTCTTATGGAACGTCGGATGGGAGAAGTAGTCTTCAATCTCCCCAGCCCCACATGGCTGCACGTGTAGGTGTTCCCCATGACCTCGACATAGTTGTATACAGCTCTTAATTCTCCTTCCAACACATCATCGCTAAGCCATTTGATTATGTGAAGATGACGAGCAAGCGTTGTTTCTTTGCGCCTACTTTGTTCACAGTTTCCTGCAATCAGTGCTTTTGATTAATGTATTTTGGAGCATACTCTCTAGGTATGCGGCGATAGTGAAGAGAAGATGGAGTGTGCTGACTCCGAGGAGGTATGGTTTAACAAAAAGTCAAAGAAGAATGCAGCCAAAGCGAATGTCACCTCATTCTTTATGACATGCATCCTTGTCACAAATATCAGACCAGAATGCTTAAGCAACAGTTGCGTTTGCCACGTTATTACCTGCTTTCGTTTCTTTTATAATATTAGCTAGCTTAAATATAAATATTATCATGAGTATAAGTAATAGAGACTTAGCTAATAAAAGGTTTATATTATCGCGAATATCATATTAATATATTTAATTAATTTGTATTTTGAATTGTAATTAAGTTTATAGTAAATAGAAAGACAAGCTATAATAGCTTTTATAAAATTAAATAAACTCAAAATAAGAGAAAATCTCTTTATATTACTATATTATATCTCTTAGTACTTGCGATTTTAATTAAATAAGCTAAGATTATAATTAACCTTTGCTATCTATAGAGAATACTCGATATAGAGTCCCTAGTAGGCACCGTGGGAGGTTTGAATTCGACTTTGCCTGGCGCCCTTTCCATATCGAGGTATTAATATGAGAATTTTCCGTTTCCGTCTCAGGACCTGAGCTACTGCTGCTTTAGCCGGAGCTATGGGTGAGCAAGTAATTCAAGGGGGCGACCTGTTTTAGCCTTCCAGCTACGTCTGCTAAGACCCAATTGTAGAAAGGAAATGACAAGGATGCTTGCGAGCCCGGTTCTAAATAGTAATAACAGGACCGCCTGAGTCAGCCTGCGTATGATTTTATAGAACCTATCTTGGTTTTGGGAGACTATTCCTGCTCTCTTATAAGGTCTGCGCTCTATTGCTGATAAGCACTACTAGTACAGCTTATATGAGTACGATAAATGAAATTACATACTTATTTTATTAGAGATTGAAAGGTAAAATTTAGCTAGTAACTAGAGAAGGCTATAGTGCCACTATCCTTTACAAAGTAACAATATAGCCTCAATTCCTTCTAATAGGAGTAAGGACACTATAAATATACGAAACTTGCTATCTAGGGAGCAAGAGAACTAACATGCGCTGAAACACAGCCTAACAACCCGCGCGAGAGAAAAAAAAAGTGAATTTCAAAGCTCAGTATAGGTCTCGTTATCCTCCTAATGAAGGGCCAACAAAGCCGGCTGAGAAATAAATATAAGCTGACGAGGCTTGCATGTGAGTAATAAGACCGTAGGTACCCACTAGAGTTGAGTTCGAGGCCGAGTTGCTGGTTGATGACAATATTTCGTAAAGTAGCACCCAGTGGGTTGGTGGTTTTTGGAGATGAGAAAAAGTCGCCCCAGGTTGTAGAGAAGGAGATGCTGAGGATGGATCTTCGAGAACTCTGCTTGAGAAGGTGTGTTGGTGAGGTGCCCAGGCGTTAGAAACCTACAGACTATAAAAGAGATCAGTTACTACGGTCTAACCAGGAATTGAAGGGGAGGAACGAGATGCAGCTCTTACTCGGCAGTAAGAGAGATAGATATGGAGGGCGAGTCCTTCTGCTTAATCGACCTGCCCTATTTGGGTGGGGTTCCGACGCCCTTCAAGGTTTGTCCGCTAAGCTTGACTCCCGTTCCATAGCGGCCCTCAAATTCCGGCTCTACTCGCATCCGAGGTTCTATATATTTCTCAGCACCGATATGACTCGAGAGTTGCTGGAAAGATTCATCAGACATCTGTCCAAACACTTGGAACGATCTGGATCCAGCTGTGATGCGCCTTGCTGCGATCAGAGCTCCCACCGTTGAGATGATCACTTGCTGGCCATCATCAACTAGGGATATATCCTCATAAACATTGGCATGATTTTGGTTTGCTTGCCTAGAGGCATCAACGCAAATGTCTAAGCTTTGTTGGATGGCGTCCCTCTCTTCTTGCATTATTTCTCGCTCAGCAGCCTGCTCGTTCGACAGGTCTGTCGGTTTCAAGGAGAATCGGTTTAGTCGATTGTTGATATCTCGGAGTTGCTTTTCGAGGTGAGTGGTTGTATCGGTGAGTTTCTCTTTGCATGCCTTAAAGGTAGTGGCAGTGAGTTGTTGAGCCGAAGTAAGACCACTAAGCGTGGTGACAGGTGGATGTTGAGTAGACGAAAGGTTTATAAAGGCGTTGGGCTGGAGTTGATCTATTTGAAACAAGATTTTGGTGCAGATATCAAGGCATTGTTTAGTGCTGGTTCTCTCCTCTTGTATTTGTTGCCGCTCGACCGTATCTGCATTGGAAATTCCCGTGTCTTCTAAGATGATCCGTAGTCTATTGTCAATACTTTGGAGGTGCTCCTCGAGGTCGGCGGTCGTATTTGAGATCATTTCTTTGTATTCTTTGAGCACTTTGATGGTAATAGCAGCCGTACGCCTATGCGGGAGAAACATCAGCTTCATCTACACAGGTATACATCAAACTCACATGTTTGCGTTGCCGAGCGCAATAGAAATGGTAGACTTATACCCCGCTAGCATGTTTTTAAATCCAGCGATATCGCCCCCCAGGTATTTTAACTTTGCCCAGTCCCTAAAACTCGTCCTGGGGCCACTAGAATGCTCTGCACAGCTGAGAATCACCGCTTCGAATTCCTTGCAAGCCTTGCCGCATCGGAGGAGGGGGAGTTTAAGCGCTGTAAAATCAACATCCGTGCAGATCGAAGTCTCCTGAAGAGACTGTAAGACTTCGTTAAGGGCTTTGAGCTCTTCCTTAAGCTCGCGCACATTCCTCTGGTTGCTGCGAAAGCTGTCGACTAACTGGTAGAGAATAGTAGTTGATTTAAAGGCAAACAGCGTCAATTGTACTACCCCAGAAGCAATGCCTATTGGATCTGCCATTTTAAGGATTGAGTGGGAATGATAGGACGCAGAATTTGTATATGAGTAGGTCAAAAAGGCGGGAGAGGGCGGGGAATTGTGCCGAGGTAGGCGCGGTCAAGATGTTAAATAATCTGACGGTGACGACGTTGATGACTGGCGATGGCAGGCGGGGGGAGAACGAGCCGGGAGATGGCAAAGAGGCGAGGGTCGGGATTTCGCAGAGGCGATGAACGAGGAGAGGAGCAGCGTTGTCGTCGCCTTTCCCGCTTTTTGGCGGCAGGCGGCTATTCCCCAAATCCCGCATGATTGGCGACACCACATTACTAATCATGACCACGCTGAGCCAATAAGCAGATGCGCTAATGAGCCAACCATCGATTACAGCCGGTCCGACCCAAACACGACAAAATAAAAGAAAGTCCACCAAAATACTAATTAATATAAATCGTATTAATCGGAACTATCGTATATCTTGTAGTAATTAATTCCCTAGTCCTCAATTTTAAATACCTTTAATATCACAGGAGTTACAAAGCACGTGATCATTTTTATACGAGCTCGTATACGAATTTTTGCGTTTTGTAAGAGTAAAAAATCATATCTCGTATAGTATACGAGGTTGCACGTGATTAAAATCATGAACTTTTTATACTTTATATTCTCTTTAGTAGTAACTCTTGATATTTAAGCTCTTACTAGATATACTAAGCTTATAGAAGCTCAAGGGGCCTTATAAGACCTTATAAGTCTAAGTTTAATTTACTATTTACTTGGGTACACGTGACTTTTATGAAATATTTTTGCGTTTTGTATGGTCAGAAATCAAAAAAGTAAAAATGGTCCGTGCACTTTAAACATCGATTATTAATGAACCACAAATAGTATTAAAAATCTAATTAATAGGTGTTCTTCGCCTGGTTCTACTATATAATCGCATCGCTTAGTATTAATTAATTAGGGTTGTGGTTAAAAAGTTATTATAGGCGTAAAAGAGTGACCGTTTTGTCGTTTTTGGGTCGGACCGACTGTAGATAGACCTTATGTACAGAATGTATGAATGATGGGTTGTAATATAATATAGTAATATTTTTGGATCTAGAGGGGAATGGTATAGCTTATTGTATTTAGGCTACCTTATATGCGCTGTAAATATCACGTGCAATAATAACGTAGGGCTAAATCGGTAATGAATTGACTGCTATTCTACTGTGGTAGGTAGCCTGTATTTATAGGCCCTACAAGTCCCTGGAGCCTCGGCAACACACGGTGTAAAACAGGCCTCCATGCCCTATACAGCTGGCCAGTTTCCACTATGCGGCGTTGCCGACAGCTTGCTTATGGGGCTGAACACCCCGTAGAGCTGACGCCTACAGGGTACCTTCCAGCTGTGGCTTCAGCGTGGCTACAGTGGCGAATGCTCCCTGTAGCTTACACAACACCAACATGGCTAAGCGGTGGGGTAACTCGCGAGGTCGGTCGGGAGTTAACACCTCTCCTATGCCTAACATCATTTCAATGCAGAGCTCTTTTCTTGGAGCAGCATTTGAAAGTTCATTTAAATTACAGAGAAGATATGAGGGACAGGCGAAGATAGAAGGAGTGAAAACGTATAAATCGGGATTCTCAGAACGACTGATATGGTTTGGGGTATTTTAATGTTATTTGAAGTACTCGAAAGTAGGCACCCTATTTAAAGCTTTTAAGTTTGACAGATAGAAGAAAGCAATGATGTAATCTTACCATTGAAGACCAAGTTCGCCATGCACGAAGCAGTCTGAATAAAGTAAACAGCTTTACGTTCATCCTGTCAATGTGCTTTGGTTGCGTCGTGGACATTCTATTGAGCTACTGCGGTCCAGGATTGGATGAACAAGCATTAGGAACTCTAGAATTCCCAGACGCGAGGAGAGCGCTGAGAGTGAGGAGAGCGAGTCACTCCATCTATAATGCCATGTTCCTTGCCTCCCCTTTGCACTAGTAATTTCTGAAGTTTGACGGTTTTAGCTGGTGCAGTATTCTGGAAGGCATTGGTAATGATACACCACGCGGACTTGGGCTTATAGTCCACACCGAAAAAGCAGCAAGAATATGGATCTGCATCATGTCTGAGCATAAGTTGACAAATTTCGATCAATTCCAAGATCCGCCGCGCAGGTGTCCGTGGATTTGATCCACTTTCCAAATGATAATTTTCAATCATGGTAAGAGTTGCTTGCCACGCCAAGAGATTTTGAAATTTCGAGTTGGGATCTGAACCGTGCCGTAACAACAGATCTACCATTTTCGAGTTTATACATCGTCTGTCGTCGACTGTACCAGCGTCCGAAACAGCATAGTGTAAGAGGGGCCGACCTGTCTTCAGTTGATACACGTTCTTGCCGTTGCCTAGTTCGTTTTTGGTGTATTGCAAAAGCCCATATTGGACCGAGGACGACAATATGCTGTTCTGCCAAAGGCTAACCAAGGATAATTGGTCAGTGAAGCTCGACCAGTGATTCATTCCTTTGAAACACTTCCTTCTGGTCATCACAAGGTCAAGCTGGTCAACCAGGGTGAAATAGGATCCGTGGCTGCCATCCGCATAGGCAGCACATGTCATGGCAATCTTGGCAATCTTGGATGACGACTTGCCGGAAGTATCGGAGATCATGCACCTGAGTTGAACGATGCATGAGGTAAGATATGCTGTGTAAGGATTGAAGTCTGTCTTCGCCGTATGAGACAGAAGCATATGCCAAGGCTCGTCCTTGTCGAAAAAATCTCTGACTGTTTGTCAAGGCCTGAAGGGGCTGTGGGGATAATATGGGTATATATTGGTATAATGTAAAGGAATGATGGTGCCCTAAGAGCGGGGAAGAAGCTATATATATATCTGTGTGTGGCCAGTGCGTAGCACGCGACACTGTTCGATGAAGGTAGCGAATTCTTCCACTTGGATCTATGGACCTAAAGCTGCCTTTCTTCCAAGAGTCATCTGATTCGATCAAACCTGCACATCTGCTCTTCAGCTGGGCAGCCATGGCATCCCGTCGCCTCAACAGCTCGTCCTCACTCATCAAGATGACTCCTTCCCGATAAACTAAATCACAACCCTCTCCTCTTGCAAACCAGAGGCCCAGTAAGGCCAATGGCGCAAAGTCTTCGGGTTGAGGCCGCTCATCAAGTTCTGAATTGTGCTCTTCATCCGGATCCATGTCAGCAGCTTTTCCACTTTCCCTATCGAGATCTGACATAATGCGCAGCCCTCCCATGATCTGAAAGATTTGAGAGGCTTGCACCAAATAGACTGGATCGATTCTCGATAACATGTGGCCGTAGAGAGCCTCTAAGTCTCGAGGAAGTAGTTGTACTCTCTTGCGTAGATCTTCGATCTCATCCCGATTGCCCAATCCTTTGAGGAGGGATTCGACAACGAGGCTAACCCAGAGAAAGACTCCATCTGTTTTCGTAACAACCTCCATGATCAGGTCTCGGGCATCCCGCAGCCGGTCTTCCATTAAGACTCGGAATCTTGGATGAAGCTCCAGCTTTTCGTTGACAAAGCGTCTGATGCCTTGTCGTGTGAGATCTTGAAGTCTGAGCTTTGGGGACAATCCGAAAGCATCTTCGAATACGAGTAACGGTCGGCTGGATAAGCACACCTTGACCCGAGGCGACGTGATGCTCTTGAACAAGCCTGCTATTTCTTCATAGTTCCCTTCGAACTCACCTAGGCCATCGACGAAAAACACATCTTGATTTGAACAATATCCTGCTGGACAAGGTTCCTAAAGGCTATCATCAATGTTGACAGATTCCAGGATTGTTTGAGGAGCTTTGGGGGCTCCCCTTGCAAACGTGAATCAACCAGCTCTGTGTATGCTGAAGCCCAATAAGATGGTAAAGCCACTGGGATCAGCTTCCGATAGCGATTCAGCATTCCAAAAAGGAGAGATCTCAATAGCCCACTCTGAGACCGCTGTTCCAATGTCCCACTGCTCCAAAAGTAGAAGATGCAGGTGCTGATTTGTGCTGGGTGTGCCGACAAAGCTAATAATCGATGGGTCTCCTTGCTCTCATAGATGTATCTCATCAGAGTGGATTTGCCAGAAGCCGCCTTCCCACTCAACCAATACACCCCAGATCCATTGAGGAGCCACTTATTGAAGCTACTCCAAGGCCGGACTGGATTTTGGGCAGCTGGCTCTTGGAAGATCCATTCGAATGTCTTTGCATAGGCTTCTGGTATTGCTTCACAGCGAGCGCTCATCGACTCAAATTTGAGGCGGTCCAAAATGTTCTGATCAATGGAAGATCGAATTTCCAGTTCTTCTTCCCAAAGCTGTTTCTTTTCGCCAATTTCGTGGAATGAATCCTTTCTCGTAAATCGGACACCTGGAAGACCAACAAAACGTTCCACGCCTTCTGCTTCTCTCTTCTCGGAACTCTTGTCAAAGGAATGTAGTTCGTCCGTGATCGACTCGATTCGTTGGAGTAATCTCGCAAGTGCAATGCTCTGATGTTGCAGGTCCTTTGATACTTGCGTGATTCGATCGCGGTCCTCGAGCAGACTCCTAATGATTATTCGAGTATTTTCGTCGACACTATTGAATCGATCGGACAGCTGTATAGATACCGAGTTCATGTTATCTCTTCGCGCGGGACAACCAGCCTCGTTGCAGAGAATGGTACTGAAATTTTACACACCTTAAGCCCACGAGGACGTGCATTTGTAAGTTATCTTGGAACGCCCCCAACCGCCTTAAAAGAGCCTGCAGATCATCTGCGGTCCACGCTGTCTTGATGGCCTGGCGGAAGCTCTGCCATTTTCGGTGTGTGCCTTCAACCCTCAAAGCTTTGAGGTGCATGTGTATCTCGTTGGCCACATTCCCGCACGCTTCACATATTGTCTCGAGAGCGTTCTCGCTTTCCGTCGAACGACCCTTTAGACTCGCAAGATGTGAAGGCTTGCAAAGCTTTCCCATCAATGTCTCCAGATCAGCAACCACCAAATCTAGCTCCTTGTTGACTGACAAGACCCCATCCGTTGATTTGTAGAGCTTGCGGCCTCTACTCAAGACTTTGTTGCTGAAGTCGATAAACTGGAGGATGTTGCCTGCGAGTGACAGCGCCGTGAAAGGATCAAGAGGCATGGTAATGTTGTGCTGGAAGAAGATCGCGGGGATCTGGTAACTGAGCTACAGCCCGATGACCTTCTTTCCATCATGGCTGTCATTGATGTATCGAAGATTGCAAACAGCCTTGCGGTACGCCTGAAAGATTAGCTTCAGCCACACACCTGACACTTGGAATAGTCGATACTCCCTATGCATGTGAGCTCGCTTGACCCTAGCATCAAGATCATTATAGAGGCGCTTAATATCGTCGGTAAGATTCGAGCCCTTAATATTTCTGTTGAGGATGAACGTTCGACTTACTTCGTGGCTCGCGACGCGGTCGTGCCTTCCCCAGAAGTCGCTTGGTCCACCTGAGTCAGCATTAGTTTCACGCCCGCACTCTTTTAGAGCCCCACCTACCGTGAGGAAAGGGAAGATAAATGGGTGGAGATGATGTTGTATTGAGATGTAGGTGTGCACGGAGCAATATGTACAGCTAGTGTATCTCGCTAAGGAAAGCACATCCACGAGGGACGCCGAAAATTAGCCTGGACATCACCCCCTTTCGGAGGCGAGAGAACTCTGGAGTAACCGAAAAATCCACATGACCGAGCACAAGGAACATTTACAGCCATGTCATTTGGTGTCCGTATGAAATGAATAGTTCAGCTGAGGAAGGGAAAGGATTATTATCATAGCACGATCCACTGGATTGTGCTTCAAAATTTTGTTTGTGCCGAATGGCTTGACTTGGTAGACAGGGGAGTGGGACGAGGCAAGCTTAAACAAGCTTAAACGCGTGCGACTGGTAATTCACGGCCTAGATAAGGTTTAATTTAAGACGCTGTGGCGGCGAGATCAATGCAATAGTCGAAGGCTCAAAGTTCAGAGAATCTCATGTATTGAAAATACTAAGCTGGAGAGCAAAGGAGGGAGCAATGCCTCGACCTTTAGTAGTGCGTCGCCCACACCTCTAGCTTACTTCCCTGTTACAGATCTGTTTCCTGATTCCTATTCCCGGTAGGTCATGCAGTGACGCCAGCCGTCACACTCGCGATTGGGCAATCGGGACCCCGATTGAGCTATCGCTCGTATTGGTATCTGGAGGGGGACAGTGCTAGTATGTAAAGGAGTATTAGGTGAGTTGGGAGATCGAGACCTTGGTGTATTCATAGTTTAAAAGAGCCGTAGTTTCACTTAGATTAAATACGGTTTTGCCGCTGAAGAAGTATGAAATTCCGGGGCAGCAAAAAATTTTCTAGGTTGATTTTAATTTTAGTTAGTAATTGCGACCCAACTGCCAAGATGGTTCGAAAATGAACTCGCGACGTGGCTAAAAAAAATAACCGTATTTCATCCTATCTCACCTTAATCTTCGTAAGGATTACTTCTCTCCACATCGTTCCTTATTTCCAAGAAGCAATTTTGGTCCAAAACCTGCAAACCTCGGATGAGTTTATCACGTACTAATATTGCTGGTTTTTATGTTTTCTGCAGAGATTTCCCAACTGAATCTTTCCATCGCTTTCAGACTTTATTGAAAACTTTTGACTAAGACTTGACGGAAAGGATTGTGCATTAGCATGGGATGTGTGTGATGCGTCCACGAGTTGTCACTTTCCCAACTTCTTCTGATGAAAAGTGGTAGGCAACTTTCAAGCCATCATGTAACTGCGCCAGAAACTCAAAACCTTTAATATGTGCAAGACCCTTGACATTGATTGTGGCTGCGAGTCAGCACGATTACCTAGTTCACTACCAAGTCTCCTGAAGCTTGTATTGGAGATTCTCGTCCCAGAAGTGAACCTGCACTTTCCAACGTTGAGCGTCACTCACACAAAACTTTTAAATTCAATAGAAATGCAAGAACTCGAGAGCCTTTGGCGTACTCGACCCCAGAGCTACCTCGCCGCCCCTTCTCAGCCACTTTTGCAAGTTAACATATGTGTACATACTCTTATCCACCACGTCCCAGCTGTCCAGCATCATACTCAAGGCCGTCGCTTTCATCATGTTCTTCAAAAATCTACCATGAGGCGTATGCTGGGCTGCTGGCGCTGCAGCCAACATAATGAATAGAAAGATACCTGGGATTTGCTTCCATCGTGATAATTTGACTTGCCACATAATAGTCCAAAGTTGGTTCAGATCTGTGAGCGAACAGGCTTTCGACAGAGGAATGCGAGAGACGAATGCGTTGCAGTAAACCAATGCTGCGATGCGGCAGGATTTGTAGATGAAATCTTGGACGAGGAGAGGGCCTTGCGATCCGTCTGGCATGTCGAAGATTCTCTGCTGAATCCAAGTCGATGTTGAAGCGGTTTTAACTTTCTCTAACTCTGAAATATCGGCGTCTAGTTGATGCACAGTTGCCTTAAAGAGAAAGCGCATGTCATCAAGAATGATTGCTGTTTCCTTGCTGATTTCCAGCTGGGATGCGATTTCGACGAAGCTTGACGGTGCGGCAATGAACGGAATGCTGATGTGGACTGGATATTCGGACGGGTCTTTGACTAGGTGTTCAAACAATGGCTCCCAATCATAGGTGACACATAGGCAGTAATCGGTACTTGAGGAAATTAGTACTGAGATAATTTGTGGTGATTGTTACATACGTCAAGATCATCTCTCGTAAACAGTGACCTGGTCCCAGCTTATCCAGACCTCCCTTCAATTTTATTATTTGAACTAACCCTTCCATATGATGTTTAACGACCTCGTGATTGTTCCAATACCATTCCGTGATAATGATATTCAACACTGCACCAACTGCCTCGTTGGAAGTTGCCAGTTTTGGATCACTGAGCATTTCATTCAGAAGGCGAAGTGATTTGGTCTTGTAACCTAGAGCAAGTGCTGCCTTTTCAGGAGACGATCTCTGGGCTTCTGCTTGGTAGCATGCCGTACTGAAGATTCCCAGGTAGGCCAGCAGTGGGGTTTTCATTCCCCAGGGAACCCAAACGTCATTGTAATGATTCGGTCCTGGCTTTCCGTCAATCGAAAATACGTATTTGGTTATGATGTTGATGACTAGACCGGTTAGTGTCATTTGTAGGGAGCTTCGGTGGCAGTCTTACAAGCATGGAGCAATCCTGCATTCTGAGTTGTCGGCGTGATGCCAAGAAAGTGTAGTGGATCTACAGAGGAGATGGCTATATCATGGGGAGAAACACTGCTTTTCCTGCGTCCGGACTTTTGGAGTTGCCATTGGCTTTCACTGTCATTGGAGCTACCTTCCCAAGAACATCCGGCACTCGAATTGGGGCCGGTGGTATCTTGGTCAACCAGTTGGCCGGAAAGTGTATTACACTGCAATTGAGAGACCATAGAGCTTAGCATTTGCTGATAACCCTCTGCAGTATCGAACTGGTGTAAAGTCGCGAACGAGATTGTTGCGCCTTTCGTCTCTGTGACTTCCTCGACTCCCACAGACTCCAGAGCCGGCTTTCTCACAATAGGAGTTGCAACCATAGCGGTAGACGGGCGCTCTCGCTTATTGGCCGGTATTCTGTGCTGCCTCAGTTTCTAGCCATCTCTAATTGAGGATAGAATTCTTACGCCGCGTCCCGATAAATGCATTCTGGCTGTGGGTACCTCCTGGCGCACTGCCTACATGGCTGTTGTTGGTCGCACTGAAAGTGTTAGAATCAATATCGCTTCTCCGGATGTCACTTTCCATCCATTGCACAAAATGAAAGAAGGATAGCGCACCTTCTGCTTCCTCCTATGGCATTCAGTACAGCTCGTACTCAATTTCAGCCTCCCCTCCCAGAACTTGCTTCCGCGATACTTCTGGCGGCTTTGCTGCACCGATTCGGACATACTGAGTCTGTTACTTTCTCGCCAGAGTTTCCTGCTCTCCTTTTGAGTCTTTCCAAATCCCAGACAGGAGAATATGGAAGCCAGTGTGGCTGTGTTGACTTGATGCTGCAAGCCATCGGAATTAACTCGCTTAGCAACGTGGCTGTGTTCGGGGGTTGAAAGCCTGAACTCAGCCTCGATTTTAGCACAGATAGAACTTTCCGATGAGGTGGTTGCGAGAAGCAACTTCAAGATAAATTTTTATTCGCTGGTTTGCGAGTCTATTCATCAGATCCTTGAGCCTGTAGTAAGGCCAAGGTTGGATGCAGGAGAGCAATCTGTACTGGAGGAGGACGGGGACAGCGGTCATGGCACTTCTCCCCACAACATCGTACGGTCTTGGAAGGAGCGCAATGGCTTAACAAGCTATTTCAACTGCGCAGGCTCTCCCGATTTCGTCCCTATTGAAAACGTCTGGTCCGTTCCAAAAGCGTGGTGTCGTAAAATGCCTCATTGGGATGAGGAGACAACCAAGGAGCTAGTACTGGAGGGGTGGAAGAGGTGCCCCAAGATTTTATTAATGAGCTTGTAAAGACTATTCCAGGTAGATACCAAGACTGTATGGATGGCCATGGTCAAATGACGTCCTGGTAATTAATTCGGATTGCTTTAATTAATTAAATGGGGAGTTATTTAAGAATGATGTGTGTTTTTGCTGATGCGGGCGCAATTTTGTGTGTGCCACGACTAACGGAGGCGCGTGGACGGTTGAGCAGCGAATGCTCGAGTGGGCGTGGAAGCGAAGTAAAGCCTGAGACGAGCAAACTGAGGAACTTCAGCTTTTGTGGTTAATTTCGCATCAAAACAATTAAACCAGGCGAGAACGTCTAATCCAATTTAATGAAATGTTAGAGGCCTGTCGTTTCCTCGTGTCAAATAATTCCATGACCATCGTTATTGCAGTAAGGTATCAAATTTTCCCATCCAAAAACCCGCTCGCTTCGTACCCCGTCAACGCCTGCGCCCATGGAACCTGCAAATACGACGAGATCCCAAAAAGGTATGCTCCAAACCCCCCAAACCCGCTCCTTTATCATTATTGAAATATGTCCAAGTAAATTATCGAAAGATGGTCTATGCCTCAAGGACTCGTACGCCTGGGCGATGTGGGAGCTTAGATTTCGAAGGCAATGTCGAAAGCTTGAAGTGTCTGTGCCATCGACCTTATCGCCGCTGCGACCGACTGGCTTCGCCGTGAGTACGGCGGATCGGAGGCCAGGAAGCCATCGAGTCGGTGCGATTGTAGTTCTGCAGTGACTGCTGGTTCTGGGAATTCAATGGAGTAGTTCTCAGACCTGTTGCAGCTACGTCAGTCTCTATTTTTTTGAAGTGACTCTAATAGGAGTCGTTATTATGAGCCATTTAGAGGATGAACGTACTCGACAGAACCGTTGACAGCGATGTTTGAAAGAGCGTCGGGTTGTTCTCGTTGGCAGGCTGGGAGAGCAAAGTTGTTTGCGTTGTTGTTGGGTGCCATGGCAGTGTCGGTGACGGGCGAAGGCGACGGAGTTGGTTGAGTATCGAAAGTAGACGGCGAATCCAGATCAAGCAGTGAGGCGTGAGGATACGATGCAAGTTCCGGATAGTGAAGCTGAGAGCAAAACGGACAACGGGGTGGCCGAGCTATTTGAAAGATTTGTGCGCGATTAGCTTGCACTGGGCTATGCTGCGCAAGCAAGCAATGTCGGCCGACTTCTTTTCTTCCGTGATTGCCCTCCCGGTCCAACCCGTACCTGCGTCAAAGGATTCGTCGGGCGTGAATCTGTGAGACCTGTTGGGCAGCAATTTTGAGCACGAGGGGCCGCAGCTGGTGAAAATTTGCTCTGAACCCATGCTCGTGTGTGGCTATGCATCTCGCGCGCTACCCAATTTGGTCTCAACTGCAGTCGCAGTCTTAAGGGTCGCAACCTTTTTAGATCCTCCGCGTCATCGCAAATCTGCTGTTTGGGTACTCGTTGGTTGCGCACGCTTTCAAACTGAAAGAGAGAGCGTCAGCAGCACACATTAAGCCCGAAGGAGGAGTCCCTCCCGTTGATCTGGCTCACTAAGATCACTACTATTTCTATCCGAAGATTCTTCCTACCTTTCGATTAGGAATCAGCACAGAGTCCGTCACGCACTGCGCGGTCGGGAATTGCGAATTATCGTTTGTTGCATGAGGGACAGAGGAATAAACATTCAGATAAAGTCCGAATCAATCGCGTTTTACAGGCCAAAAATAACATTTTTCTTAAAGCTGAAAATTAACTACCATGAGCTCCGATTGCGAGTCAACACCGCCAGAGACGCCTAATGTGACAATTCAGCCTGAAGCGACAAAGGAACCCCCACGGTGGCGATGATGGCTTAATTCCTACTTCGTAAATTTTCTCCGTTATGACAAGTGTGTTTGCATTATATGGTGGTTATAACCAATGAAGTATCTTTATCAATGCAGCGCACAATACTTCGCACAATACCCGAGTCACGAGCTCTCCTAAAATGTGATCGGGTCTAACAATTCTAATTTACACAAACTTTACATGAGGCATCCCGCCAGAGCACTATTTCGTATACAACGAGTTTAACTTTTCTCGTCAGATTGAGAATTACGAACTGTTGTTTAGAGATGCTATTCCTCTACGCTATTATTTGCGATTCGGAGATTGGCGCGGAGCCTGCTGGTCATATAGTTGAGCCTCGCTGATGAGGACGCGAACTAGTTGGTCCCTTCCTCCATCTCAAGAACCTAGGTAAGGAACAGTGTGTTGAATGATTTGCTTTGATTTGATTAGAGCTTACTAACTAAATCAAGTCAAGTCATATAGCCCCTTGTTAAAGCATACTTAATTATAATTAAATAAGATTAAGCGTATTTAATAAAATTATTACATAATAATACACGTGACTATAAAGCTAAAATATGGTTAAGGCTAGCTATATTTGAAGTTACTTATAGTTTATTTTACTAGATCGGGCCATTAAAGAAATTAATAATATTTTTCTTTTATATAACAATTGAAATATTTAATTAGCTGTCGAGACCTCGAGATAAGGCTACAGATACAAACGTGGAAATGGGAGGGGACATAGTGAATGGCTGAGACAGTTTTGCGCTGTGTACCTAAGCAAACTGGAGACCTAACGAGTAGGCATTGGTTAATAATCGATCCTTTTAGTGCTTTGTTCTAGAATATATGTTTGTTTTTTTTATTTTTATTTTAAAAGATACTAGGCTACAATTTTAATCAGCGGGGTATGTATGCAACGTTGCCTTAGAGAAATCTTTGATTTTATCTCTGTCTCTTATTACGGGTTCGCATAGCAGCTTAATTATTGACCTTCGTCTTGTCTCGCTGTGACCAACGCAAGCCTCTCTCCCTCACAGCTTCCCACAAGTGTTCCGATCAACTTGATTTCATCTTGACAGTCCTCAAGTGAGAGAGCCATGGTTCCGCAGATTTTCATGTGAATCCGTGATTTTAGTCTCATTTCTTCCAGCTGCAATAACATGTGTTCAACGACGGCACAATCGCGAATGCCAATAAGCGATGCGCCATGCTTTACGCCCAACGCGGAGAAGATGGTGTTTCAACTCCGGAATGCTAATCACTGACTTCAGTCGTCACGATTGACGTGTACTAGTGCGTCCTGCAATTCAGGAAAGTCCGCGAGACGCTGTACACATCTTGCTGGTCTATCTTTTGGTATTATCCGCTCGTATTTATCCCGATAAATGTTGAGTGCCATGGCATCGAACGGGTCGACGCGATATGTATACTTCTCTGCGCTGACCGGAAATGGTAGTTGTATATCCTGGGCAGTCTCTGCCAGTTGCTGCACGTAATCGACGAATTGCTGGATTTGGGACTCGGAAAGTTGGAAAATCCTGAAACCTCCAACAGGATGGAGAAGAACACGCTTGCACTGCTGCTTATTTAGCATGGAAGGAGGGGAAGGCCGAAGAAGACAAAAGACTCAAACACAGTACACTGGGTTTAAAGAGGCGTTGCTTACATCTGTGCCAGATTCTCCCCTATCGAATAGCACCACGCCACCGAATAGGCGATACTCAGCCCAATATCCCACCACATCCGCTACACCTTTGGGGTATTGTTGCAAATCATGGTAGTCTTCATGCATAAAATCGGTCGGTCGTCCTTCAAGCGCTGCAAGGCGTTGCTCGAGACCTTGTCCTTCTCGGCGGAGACCTGGTTGAGTATTGGCGTAGACAAGCGCGGCGATATCGTGCCAAGCAACAGCTAGCATCTCCAACAAACGCATATAGAATTCTCGAGACCATGGTAGGGTGTTCTGGTAAGCTTGGGCTAACTACCTAATCTGTCAGAATCCGCTGTTATAAATGAGGGGTTTGAACTGACCTTAACATCGACTAGAGTGCTGAATGTGTTGAAATTTTCTCGAAGTCTTCTTGCAGCTTCCATTGCTTCCAGGGAGGAAGCAGTATTGTCAGCAATTTCTTTGCTATATGTTGGAAAGTATCCGACATCGTCTCGCGTGGGTAGGCCATCGATAATCTGTGCGAAGGTACGCTCCGCAAGCGCCGTGGACAGGACGCTGCTTAGAGTGCGATTGAAGGCGAAGAGGTGATCGCCTTGCAGGTTACTCACAGAAACCTTCACTGACTGCTCGGTCACTGACATATTGGCATAGCAAGCAGCGTTGCCTCAAGGACCGCGAATGTATGCGTTGGGTTCGCAGTTGGTCATCGAGAGAGGTTGGGTATTAGGTAGGCGTTGGAGTTTACCACAGGGTGGGGTGGGCGCGTAAGGAAACGGCCGAGCCTGCTCAGGCTTGCTCAGGAATGCTCACCCTCGGCTCAGGTTAAGGCGGCAGCTGCTCACGTCGAAACACTAAAATAGAACTAGCGAAAAAAAAAAAAAGTTGAGCCTGACTAAAATAGTAGTTGAACTCTTATCCTTTAATTTTCGTTCCACATTTGGTTAGTAAGCTTGCCGCTCTTGCTCAGGCCTAATCACCCTCGGCTCAGCCAGCCTAGCTCACCTAAGGCCTATAATACTAAGGCTTATAGGGTATTTGCCACTGTATTTACAGGGCCGGAGACCCTAAACACTCAGCTGTTCAGGGTCTCCGGAACCCTGTGTGTTTAGCTGTTTAGGGCTCTTTAGAGCCCTGAAGGTTCGGCTATATAGGGACCCTAAGGCATGTGACTTAGCACTAATAGGGCACTCCTCACTATAGTTTAGAGACCATCACTATAATCGGAGAGCAATTCTAATAGTTTTCTTAAACTTAGAATATCTCTTAATAATTGTTCAAGAGTATAAAGAACTTATAAAGAAACAAAGATGATAAATATAGTAGAGATATAGTTTAAATAGCTATAGAACTATTAGTTAAAAGATCCTAAGTATAAAGAGTTGAAGATATAAATATTAGCGAATTTAAATAATGAACTAAAGGAGTTGAGTCTGTTTTCATTTAACATAGAGCTAAGTAGAGGGAGGAAATGTTTGCTTTCTTGATTGAAGCGAAGAAAGATTTGAAGAACTCTAAGATTCATACTTATTGAGCTATGAGAATGCCTTCTTTGATGTGCTGGTGGTGGGGAATAGTTTGACTGACTATGGTGATAGATATGTTGTGTATGGACAGAAGCCTAAAGTTGAGGGACTGGAGGAGACAATGGAGAGTAATAGCTCCAGTAGCCCCCGTAGACCGGTTGCAGGTAATTCGCCAACGTGAAACACAAGATGGGAAGCATTAGTCCGCGCAAGATTTTTTGTCCCAATCATTCAAAAATTGAAACGCATGTTATTCACACCATTGTAAACATTCAAAAAGACATGCGTGCGGATGCATTGACAGAGGCATATTTAATTAGACTCTGATTCCATCTCATGGATCATACATAAACTGGCATTTTCAACGAACTACTTGACTTTGACCTGGTCAGCCTCAATAGCTGCAACTTTCTCGGTCTTCCCCGAAATATCTAGAACATTATCGCCAAAGGAGTCGGCAATTTCCTCCAAAGTGAGATTGCTAGTTTCCACCAACCAGATACGATATAGCGCCTAGAACTATAATTGCCGCAATAAAGATCAGATAGAACTTCCATGTCAAGGCCGCGAAAGCAATTGGCGTGATCTGAGATAACCAGATGATGGTGATACTTTGTGTTACTCCGGCTATGGACACTCCGTAGCCGCGAAGGTGAAGCGGGAATAGTTCCGCAAGCAGTCCGAAAATGGTGGAGTTGAAAAAGACAGCAAACTGCCCAGAGTATAAAAATATGAATGCAATCCCGGCTCGAGCCCCGTTGATATTACTACCGTCCCCATAGAAGCGTGATAGAACCAAAATCAACACAAGCATGACTACGGTGACAAGACACCCGACCCCTAGAGAATCAGTCAGGCCCACGTAATAAAGATAAAGGAGTCAGATAAACTTACACATTGTACGCACTCTCGGCCACTTGTCTGCTACAAATAACATGTTGATTGCCTGGCCAATGACTCCCATGAAGCCGTAGCAACCGCTGATCAGTAAAATTTGCTCTCCGGAGTAGCCGAGTCCTTGGTAGAGAAGAACTTGGTAGTTCTGTACCACACTTGCCCCGCTTAGTGGGAGGATGTGAATAACGGCGATGGCCAAAAGTGTTCTCTTGATATACTTTCTGCTGAAGAGTTCCAAGAATGCATGACCAAGGCTGACATTCGACCGTTGTTGGGCTTCAAATTGCACCTGTTCCTGGATGCCTAGAAGCGTAATCTGGATCTCATTCTCGTCTTGTTCAGGATATAGTTGATGTAGTACAGCCTCCGCCTCCTGATCGCGATCTTGGGCTATGACTAAGACATATTAACTCTGCTCAAAAACACGCATTACTATGTTACTGGGGTGGTACTCACGCCATCGGGGGGACTCCGGGAGGAACAAGCTGAAAATCAATAAGGCTAGTCCCGGTGGTATCTGCATCGCAAGCGCTACACGCCAGGCTACATCACCCTTTGCAAAATAGCAGCCGTAGCCAACCCAGTTTGCAAGTAAGAACCCAACGGCAACACCCATACCCATAATTCCAATCAGCCGCCCTCTTTCTGTCGGTCGAGCGAGCTCCGAGATGTAAGTTGGCATAACAGGAATTAAGATGCCCACGGCAAGGCCAGCAAACAGTCGACCGCCAATCATCATGCCTGCGTTGATGGCACCGGTTTGTATTGCGGCCCCAATAATGGTGCCAAAGGTTGAGGCTATGAGTGTGTACTTCCGACCAAACTTCTCGAGGCAAATACCAGATATCACGGCGCCGAGGCAGTTGCCCACATAGTAGGTTGAAACCATGGCTCCAATCAAAGCTGTCTGGTTGTCTCCGGGCTTGAAGATGTACAAGAAGAAGGATGGTTGTCCAAGAGTCGTCCCGATAATGCCACTGTCAACTCCAATGACAATGCTAGAGTCAAAGGCAATAAATTATCAAGGGTTTCAAACAGAGAGAAAGTTGGGGATATCGGTGCACATACGCTCCTAGTGAGATAACACATGTGCAGAGCAATACACGATATCTGTCTAAAATCCCCATAATGAGGGACGAAAGAGTTGAGCTAGGCTTGGTCAATGATAGAAAGGGTAAACGGATGTATGTAGCAATTTTAGGACGTGGGAATGTCTATCTTCTGAGGAGAAGAGACTGGGATTCAATCGCTCTTTATAGATCTCCTATCGGTAAAGAAGAGGCTCGTTTACCCCAGCTGAAAAGAATCATGGGGTTTCTGGGAATCCCACGTTGGAGCACGGTCCAGAGCATGCAGACCTTTCTCGCTCCTGCCAGAAGAGGCTTGCAAGGGAATGCGGGCAGTTCTTTTCCATGCGTTAGGTACTCGATAAGGCAAGGTTCTCGCAAGCAATTAGTACGAGCTAGCCGAGGTACCTGGAGTCATGGGATTCAATATTTGGGCTCGCCAAGAAAACACCGGGCGACCTAGCTATTGTCAGGAGAGGCTGGCGGTAACAACCCCGCATTGTGGTCGGTCCGACCTCTCGGTCCTTCGCGACAATTTTCCGAGCGTCTCAACGAGGGACGATGGAAATAGACCACTGAATATTGAAAGACGTCCACTTCCTCGTCCACTTCCTCGTCCATCTCGTCCTAATTGCTTCCGAGAATATGGTCCCATTCCACTTCTCTCTGACAGCTCGTACTTATTACTGACGAGAATATTTACTATCACCCCTCGGATAGCGTAATTTGGGTCATCCGCTCGCTAAGGAGACGTGGGGTATGGGGCGCCTGGGGTTGCGGTGGGGAACCAAGGGACCATGGATATGGTTGTCCGCTATCAAAAACACCGCTTAGATGGCCTGAGCGCTCGGGATATCAGAAGGCGAGTGGGAGTGCAGATACCCTGGAAATTCTGGTGACAAAGCTGATATTCTGTTACCTTGATTAAAATTGATCAGTTCTCCCAATACCAGCTGGTAAAGAGCCAAGAGTCAGACACCAAAGATTAAAATACCAACCCTGATTTGAACGAAAAATAGAAACATAATGGGCGACGCAAGTTTCCAAGGCAAACCACCCAATCCTAGGAGCTTTCCTCGAGCTTCAGAACCGTTTGACCAAGCTCTTTTCCTTCGCCCAAGCAGCGAGTATCGAGGCGCACCTTTGTGGACACGGAACAAGAAACTCGATCGTGAGCAGTTGCTTCGCCAGATAGATCATCTAGCTGAGATGGGCATGGGCGGATTCACAATACACGTTCGAACCGGTCTGGACACGGAATACTTGGGGGACGAATTCATGGAAATTGTAAAGTCTTGTGTCGACTATGCCGAGAGTAAGAAAATGCTCGCATGCCTTTATGACGAGGATAGGTGGCCGAGTGGATACGCTGGCGGGAAAGTTATGGAAAATCGCCCTGATCTCAAAGCACAACATATTCTATTGACATGCAAACCTTATGGCGAGCAAGTGGCATGGCGGTATACTAAATGTTCCAGTCTATGTTTTATCAGGACCAAGCTAACAATCTTAATTATCAGTGCTCAAGGAGGCTCAGAATGCACTGGACGGGCCACTAGGAGTGAATTAGGACATCTTGTAGCAAGATATGATGTGGCCATAAATAACGACCGCATGGAAGTTTACCGGCGATTGGGCGATGGAGAAAGTGGTAGAAATGTTTGGCATGCGTATATGGAACCCAATCCACCTTCAGAATGGTTCAACGGCTACACTTATGCCGACACACTCAGTAAGGAAGCCACTGATCGCTTTATTGCCGCTACCCATGAAGTTTACAAAGTTGCCGTTGGTGATAAATTTGGTTCGACGGTGCCATCTATCTTCACCGACGAACCTCAATTCGCGCATAAAACCCAGCTGAGGTTTGCCGAAGATACCTGGGATGTCTTCCTGCCGTGGACTACAGATCTACCAGACACCTTCTCTGAGCAATACGGATACGACATTCTAGATGCATTGCCAGAAATTGTATGGGACTTACCGGACGGCTCTTCTAGCCTCGCGAGGTATCACTATCACAACCACGTTTGTGACCGATTTATCGAAGGATATCTCGACCCAGTCTCAGTTTGGTGTAGAGAAAATGGCCTTGCAATGACAGGGCATATGATGGACGAACCAACATTATTCACCCAGACATCAGCACTCGGTGAAGCAATGCGATGCTATCGCGGTTTTGATTTGCCTGGGGTTGATATGCTCTGTAACTGGGTTGAATACAACACGGTTAAACAAGCCACGAGTGTAGCACGACAGAACGGTATCCGTGGGATTATGAGCGAGATATACGGCGTCACCAGTTGGATGTTTGACTTTCTTGGGCATAAATTTGCGGGTGATTGGCAGGCTGCCTTGGGAGTTACTACCAGAGTTCATCATTTGTCTTGGGTCACTATGGCTGGCGAAGCAAAACGAGACTTCCCAGCTTCGATTGGATACCAAAGCCCATGGTCACTTGAGTATCCACTGGTCGAAAACCACTTTGCAAGAGTGAATGTGGCAATGACGAGAGGACGTGCCGTTTGCCGCGTCGCGGTCATTCATCCCATTGAAAGCTACTGGTTGGCATTCGGCCCCATCCACAGCTCCAAAGGTGAACAGGAGGAACGAGATGAGGCGTTTCTCAATCTTACCACTTGGCTCCTGCATGGACTGGTTGATTTTGATTTCATATCAGAAAGCCTCTTCGAATCCCAGACTCATAAAGACCAGATTGGGAACACTCTTCCAGTGGGCCAGTCGGAGTACGAGGTTGTCATCGTCCCTAATCTGCGCACAATCCGTTCAACAACACTAAGTCGACTGCGACGATTCTCCCAGGCAGGAGGCAAAGTAATTATGACTGGAACTTCACCAACACTCATCGATGGCATCCCAGCTAAGAAACCCGTCGAGATTCATGGCAGCATAGAGGTACCTTGGCTGAAATCCAAAATATTAAACGCGCTTGAGGCGCACCGTGATATCTCTGCGGTCGCTACGGATGGTCCATTATATTGTCTTACCAGCCAATCGACCATGTCTTCCACCCTTCTCTATCAGCTTCGTCAAGACGGCGACGAGCAGTTTCTTTTTATCTGCAATACAGAAAAACAAGTTGCTTCGAAATGCCAGGTATCCATTAGAGGTTCGTGGCAGTTGACACTCCTTGACACTATTTCGGGCCAATATAGCGAATTACCGTCAACTAGAAGGAACGGAAAAACTAGCTTCTTTCACCTGTTCGAAGGATGTAGCAGTCTCCTCCTCCGCTTGACGCCGCGTAGTGAGACGTCTACCCCGAAGGCAGAAGAAGCTTTAGCCCAAGGAATGGCCGAAACTTGTCTTGTCACACTAAGAAATGTTGAACTTAGTGAGCCTAACGTTCTTTTGTTAGATTTTGCCAAGTTCCTCTGGAATGATGGTTCTTGGGAGGGCGAAGAAGAGGTTCTTCGAATCGATAACATCATGCGGAATCGTCTGGGGATTCCTCTCAAACTAGAGGCCTTTCGACAACCCCACGCTAGCCCACCGGAATCGAGAAAGGCGAAAGGAAAGTTGAGTCTGCGCTTCAATTTCAAATCTGAAGTTAATCTATTGACTTCTCACCTCGCACTGGAAAATGCCAAGGACGTCCATATCATGCTCGACGGCAATGTCATTCCGTCAACTGTCGAATCTTGGTGGGTTGATGAAGACATTTCGACCATTAGGTTACCCAAAATCCCGAGCGGATCTCACGAAATCCAATTAACCTACGACTATGGTCTAATGACAAATCTTGAGCGAATTTATATTTTGGGAGACTTCGGAGTCGAAATCCGTGGAACGAAAGCAACGATCACTGCCTCCCAGCTATCTAAATTCCAATTTGGCGATTGGACACAACATGAACTTCCTTTTTATGCGGGGAATGTTATCTACAATTGTGATTTTGAGCACAGCGGCGGGCAGGCAGTGCTAGAGGTCCTACGCTTCATCGCGCCATTGTTGTCAGTTGAAGTAGATGGGCAAGTTCTAGGCAAGATTGCTTTTCAGCCGCATTCTCTGAAACTTGGCATGTTATCGGAAGGAAAGCATAAACTCTCAATCACCAGCTATGGAAATCGGGAAAATGCGTTTGGGCCTCTGCATATGCCAACAGGGACGACCGTTTTTATTGGACCACAGGCCTGGCGTACTGAAGGACCCATTTGGCATAATGAGTATGCAATCCAGCCTATGGGTATTTTACAACAGCCTCGAATTATTGCGATGAAGCAATAAATACGAAGATGTACATAACAGTGCTGCGCTTCTGTATTTATGCAACACTGAGGTGGTATCTCTGCATCGGCGGACTCGAATTTCGAGCATAGGTGGAGGAATTGAATGTATTACCATTTTTTGACAGTATGACATCTTATCCTGTCCTCAACCAAAAATGGATTTCCATCTGGGATTCACCGTCCCACAGCTGCCGAACAAGATAGCATTTGCCACGATTGACCGACACTGGAACATGACAAATTGGACCATCGTAAACATAACCTGGGGTCGACCGTTCATCCCCTCTTTGGGCGCCGAACAATAAAGGATGAATAACTTTGGACCAAGATATCGATTGTTCCACAGCCAATCATCTAGGAAGCTAGTAGACCTAGCAGGCGTATCAAGCACTATGAAGAATAGATTCGCGTCCTAGAAAAGAGCAGTTGCTCAGACATCAGTAGCCTTCAGCCGATACATTAAAACTATAGAAGCCTCGAAGGGTATAGAATGGGCGAGTAGCTAGTAAACTAGCGCGAGAAGATATCGGGCTTAAGTCATGTAAGGAGGCTACATACCTCTTGGAATCCCCCTTTGAAACCTGCTTGTGGAATGGAGTAAGGGATGGTATGAGAGTCGAAATGAGGATTGGCAAAAGTCCTTGATGAGAAGGGAACACCTCAAAAAATGCCGAGAAAGTCGCTAAAGAGAAAGCTAAAGAGGAAAAGGAAAAGGAGAAAGAAAAGGAGAAGGAGAAGGCCGAAAAGGAAGCTAAGAGATGACGTAAGAAAGAAGAGGAAGAAGTCCTCACTAAGTAATCGCGCGAAGATTAATATGAAAGACGCTTTAAGAAGTCTCTAAGTAGGAGTAGCGGGATAAGTTATTATAACTCGTCTCCGCCTCGCTCGAGAGGTAGTGATAAGTCACGAGTCACGAGGGAGAAGAAGTATTATTATGAGGAAGATAATTAGGAAGATAATGAGGCGTATCGAAGCTCGAGTTCTATTAGACTAGGGGAGAGGTATACGGGGTTTACGAGGAGGAGGGCGAGTACGAGTAGGTTAAGAGATGAATATTTTCTTGCTACTTATGGAAGGGCGGCGCATAAACCGGGATGGTGATGTGTCTATTTTGGTAGGTAGGGGGCGTTGAATTTTGCGGGTGTGGTGTGGGATTTGTTTTGAATGGGCGTTACTCGGTATAGGCTGAAATGGGAGGATTTCTCTTTTGGTCGGCGTCAAGCGCCGGGCTGAACTGTGCAGCTATGCACTCGGTACTGGATAGTCGGATGTCTGAATATCGCTTTTGTAAGGTACTCTACGCGTTCCCGAAATTCCATTTTCATTTCCACCCTTGACCAGGCTTCCCCTACTTGACGCGAGAAGAGCATCTGGCCCCCTTGGAAGTACCGCAACGTCAACAATCAGGCCAATGTTCAACCTACCACTTTCCTATTATCTTTTCAGCCCTCTCCTGCAGGAATCACTCTTATCCGATATCATCTGTTCGGTGAACCGACCCCCTCCTTCAGATTTATCCACGACCTGTTCATCTTTTGACCAAACATTGCACGTCATATCCTGGAACGATTGCACGATAAGCTCTAGGTGTAGCGAGATGTCCGGTTTAGAATGGCGATCCTACCTGCATTTCAGCCATTCTTGCCCTGCAAGAAGCCTTGTGACAGCCGGTGGAGATGGGCTTATGTAGAGGAACGAGAAACAGAGGTAGAGGCGGGAGAATGTAGTTTTGATCCGCTCCAATCGTCTCCAGACACTCACCGCCGCCGCCAAGCGGACACTAGAATTGTCGTTGCCCAGAACCCGGTATGAACTCCTACAAGAATGCGGTAAAGGGCTGCCTGCGATTTTCGTTCAAGTCAACAATCTCGTCTATGCATGTCTGCAGCCGCAATACGAGGCGAATCAACAACGCCAAAGGCGCGGGCTGAGAGCGCCTCTCAGTCTGGACGCCTATCAAACCGTGTGACGGATGTCCTGTTTTGCATGTCCCTACATACAAACCGAGGGTGATCAGCTTTTCCACGTCAATGCTCGTCAAACTACTGTAATGTAACCTTGCGCGGGAAGGTGCGGGACATACCGAAAAAGCTTTGTCCACACCCCCCATTCAGAACCCTCTGGAGAGCTGACGTCGTGTTTCAGCTGCGCCTCCAAAATATTTTCTGGTCAATGGTCTCGTCCGAGTTGCCTCGCTTAAAGGACAGCGGGTTAAAGACTGTCTTCTAACCGAGTAAAAAAAGCCACTTTCAAGCGGCCAAGACATCGACTGACTATCGAGCATTCTAGCCGGCTCCAAGACATGCAGGCTTATCACAACTCGATCATCAAATGTCGATCTAATTGTTCAGCTGAGGAGGGTTATTCTTTCTCGATATGCTTCTATGCCACGTAGACATTGCTCCGTGAGTTTAGGGGAGCAGAAGGTTTTTTTTATTGCCTTCAACTCCTCCTCCAGCCGGCTCCCTTTTCCCCTTCCCTCCCCCTTCATATTACTTTTGCTCTCTGTCTATTCCGAAAAATCCAACCAAGTCATCCTACGTACCTCATCAGACCGATCTTACGCATCGGCGGGTGGTCATGAAGCTGGCTGAAAGATTTTCGGCGGCTTTCACCCGTCTGTTAGAATTCCTTACCCTCTCCCCCTATCATCATGAGGTGGCTCCTAGCTTCCAGTTCCCGCTGGCAGTTGATCACCACAAAGATGTGATCGCTCTGCCGCCAGGCCCTATTTTCACTCCCCCAGGCTACAGCACTTCGGACAACTTCCAATGCAACTACACTGAGATGTTGGGCTGGACTCAATGCTGGACTCCCGGGAATCATCTTGATTGCTGGCTAACCTCCCCGGACGGGCTGACAAACTTGAGCATTTATACAAATTATGAGAACGTGAACAAGACTCCCATCGGGATTCACCGTTACTACGAGTACGATGTCACCGCCGGTACCGTGAATGCAGACGGTCTCACCTTTCTCTATGGTAAACTCCTCAATGGAAGCTTTCCAGGCCCATGGATCCGTGCCTGCTGGGGTGATACAATTCATCTTAAAGTCAATGTTGACCCGAGCTTTTACCAGGGCGTGTCAGTGCATGCACACGGATTAAGGCAATGGACCAAAATGCACATGGACGGAGTTCCCGGCATCACCCAATGTCCAATCGCCCCTGGAAGTAGCTTCGAGTACATATGGCCTACAACCCAGTATGGTTCCTCTTGGTACCATTCTCACTATTCCCTGCAATACCCGGACGGATTACAGGGTCCTTTGGTGGGTCACGATGCTTCCAACATATTTTGATGGGCATTGAATAACTGACGTTTACCTGTCCTTAAAACCAGACCATCCATGGACCAAGTAGCAAGGACTACGACTATGCCCCCGCGCTGCCATTGATTCTCACTGACTGGAGTAAGCTTCATATTTTATCCTCCCCCTTACTGATCCATGAAGCTCACTGAAGTTCCTCCTTTCTCAGACCACGACTCTGCTTTCAGCGGGTTGACCGTCAAACCTTGCATTCTATTGGGTGGAGTTGGAGATATTACGAAATGCCAGCCTGGCACCCTTAACGATACCGAAATAAAAGGCCCGTTTAGGCTCTCATTCCAAAAAGGCCAACGATATCTGCTCCGCGTAATCAACACTGCTTATGCAGCCGGATTTACTTTTTCGATTGATAACCATGAGATGTGGGTTGTCAGCGCCGACTTTGTTCCTATTAAGCCGTACAATACCACCGCAATTAGGGTGAACATTGGCCAGAGATACAATATTGTCGTTGTAGCGTGTCCTCAGAACTCATCGGATACCAATTTTTGGATACGAACCTACCAGTCACCCTGCGGATCTGTTAGGGGCAGCCTCGGTCCTAACTACATGAACACTGGCATCATCAGCTACGACAATTCAACCGGGCCCGATCCAACCTCTACCCAGTGGCCAAATGCACAGTCTACAAATTGTACGGATGAGCCTCTGCTCAAAATACAACCCATCGTTCCTTGGAATCCTCCTGGCCCGGGCAATTCCGATATCCCGCGTAAAATCTCTCATGGTAGTGCCCCAACTGGCTTTCCCAAACTCGATTATGCTATATATCCAATCAATGCCGCTTTTCAACCACTCCAGGTTCAGTGGGGGAATCCAACTTTTACCAATCTCCAAAATACGAACTGGCCGAGTTTATCTGTCATTGTACCGGAAGACTTTTCTGCAGATTTCGATAATGTAACCTCCTTCACCTCAAAGTGGGCAAGTTTTTCCCCTCTACTTTGTACTATTGTTGTATGCTTGGCTAAAATAACATATCAGATTTATATCAACATCAGTCAATCCGACCGAAATCATCCAGTAAGTGAAAACAATATCAGGTCAGATTAGAGCTGAGCACTCTCTCCCAGATTCATTTACATGGCCATGATTTTGCCATTTTTAACCTTACTTATTCCGATGGTTCAATTGAGCCCTGGGGTCCGTTGGTTCCCCGACGCGATGTTTTCACAGTTCCTAGAGGAGGATCGGCCACAATCGCCTTCCCAGCAGACAATCCTGGTGCCTGGCTTTTGCACTGCCATATTGCTGGACACGCATCTTCAGGACTCGATCTACAGATCCTCGAAGACCAGCAGGCGGCAGCAACCACCCTTTGGCCCTCGGGTAATTCTAATGCTCTTTCCAATGCGAGTAGCCTTTGTTCCTCTTGGTCAAGCTGGTGTACAGCCCAATCGACCGCGCCCGCGTCCGCGTCCGCGTGTGTTGAGACCGATTCTGGAGTCTGATCCCGTTCTCCCGGCCAAGCCTGTCTAAGTACTCGATTCCGGCGCGGTAACATTTACCCTCGTTTCTACTCACCTTCTAATGCCTGAAACTATGATCTTTTACGATACTCCGAATATATTGGCAATTTCGCAATCACCGTTGGCACGACTGGTGGAAGTCCAACAAATAGCTAGCACCGTTTTCTCGACAGCGATAGAAAACTCACGAATACATATACCATATACTATTTGTTTCCTTCTCTTTTCTTTCTTTTATGGCTTCTCAGCCTTTAACCCCTTTTCTCTTCGACGGGTTCTGAAAATATCCAAACAGGCCATCCTGCGGCCAGTGGCGTGACCACAGGAACAAGGCCGCAAGCGGATGCGGCGGAGCGAGCCCTTTTATTTTATGTTGTAATACTATCTAATAGATATGTTTTGAATGTCACGGAAGCGCGGCAAATACCCGTTTCGCAGTTCTATGGATTGTCTGTAGCGACTCCGGTTATTAGTCAATTGTTCTCCACCTAATTTCGGTTCTGCTAAGGATTGTTATGAAACCTGTAAACTCATCTCATGACGCCTAATTATAGTCTAGGACAGCATTCAAGGATGTCCTAATTGGCAACATCATGAAGAAAGAGCTCCCTTGGCTTTGTGTTCTAAGGGGATTACGAGGCAACCGTGAAAAGTGGACGTCCTCGTGGTAGACGCCGCCTATATGATTCGTTTGGAAAAGGTCTAAGGCAGAATTTTTACAATTCACGTTCCAATGCACTCTAGTTCAGTACAGTGCGACAGAGTATTTTAGCATATATGTGGAAAAATGATCTCTTGAGGCAGACTGCTTAGAGATCGGCCACGCATGATTTGGCTAGCTGCTCGAAAAGAGGCCAGCCGCCCAGAATCTGGCTATCCGCTTAGAAATTCGGCTGGCCACCACCTGGGCACGCTGACCTAGTTCTGCGCCACTTATGCAAGCTCTGTACAATATGGCCAATCCCTGGGCCCTATTGCCACCTCACACTTATATAAATCACATCATAGCTCGCGCCAACAGGACCCATATTAGATTCTGATTTTCTTTTGAAGTCAAAGTACGTATGGTCTGTCTCGTCACGCAGGGCTTCTCCGAAGCCTTCTCGGCGTTCCGCAAATTCAAATTCTCATTTCTACTTCTGGACACAACTAATAGAATTCCAGAGAGTCGACGAAATCGAGCGACAGGCTAGTTGCAAGGCGGAATCACTTATGGGCATGCTTTGATTTCTCTTCAGAATTGCTTTGACTTCTATTTCATTTTCTTGTGGTATTCCTGTAACATGCAACTCTTTATTTATTGAAAAGAATATACTTTTCGAGCAAATTCAGTTGGCTAGCTAATACCACCCGATACTATTTTCTATTTCGAGATACTGAGAGGCGACTGAACTTTCGAAATGTTGACGGCCAAGGAGGATGAGCTCCCTCGCCAGTCTATGCAGTGCTCTTGGCCCCTGAAGTTCTTTGAGACGCGTCCATACCTCAACCGAGAGGCCGAGAACCAACCATATCTCGAATGGTTAAGAAGATATGACAATTGCAGTTGGGAGAATGGAGATAACTTTCATGATGAGGCCGATTCCGGGGACGAGACGGGTGAAGAGGAAGAAGAGAGCATGTGGAGTATAGGTTCAGAAGTTTCAAGTGACGGCGAAGATCATACCACCGAGGTGGCTTCTCAGGATCTAGAGAATTCCAATGGTGTTGAAAGCAACGTTCTGAAGAGCAACATAAGGCGTTTCATGGAAGGTCTCAATGGGAGTGAAGAAATACTTCCATATCGTGATCAAGTCGATGCAGTTGCTGGGTCTGTGAGATGGACGGCGCGAATGAAGGCATACTCCACGAAACAGCTCAAGTAGAAACAATATGGCAATACTTGGCGAGAGTAGTAGGGATGAAAAGAGTTCCTCGAAGCAAGGACAGTCTCTGCTATATAGGGGACCACTGACGTCGCAACAGCTCAGGTCAGAATTGAGCAGCAAGGTAGCTGAAAGCCCAACCCCATATTGTTATTTTACTAAGTTACATCTCATAGCGCTTTAGCATCAATTCAGAGCAGGATGACTGCACTGAAGGCCAAGATTTTGGGGTAAAGAGGAGAACGATGTAAGATAGAAATTTGACATCTTTTGAGAGCCAGATCGCCACTGACATAGCCAGCTTCATTACTGATTTGATACCATTAATGATTGTAGCCCTTGCAGCAACGGTATCCCGAAGCCAAGCTCCGGCTCTCAAAAATCTGTTATATAGGCACTTGACTGGGAAAGCAGTTATAGGCGTTACATTCCCCGTGAGTGTTGAATGATTCTTCAAAGTCAAAGCCCTACTAATCCTTATTTCTACTATAGCCACGGTCATTTAAAACTTTTACTTTCGAGCTACACCTCCCGTTTTATGTGCTGAAGGAAAGCGAAAGATTAATTGAAGACACCCGAAAGAGTTATGACAAAAAGCCTCTGCGACGGTCCTGTCGTCTGCCATTCTTATCTGGGTGTAAGAATAAACCCCGGTCTTCCGCTGGGGATCAGTGTCTATATGAAACTCAGATCTCGATTACTGTAGCTGGGATTGATCATCGGACTTAGATAGCATATGGATTGCTCAATACTTATTACGGGTTAGACGAAATAGTAGATTCCTATAGTAAGAAGAGATTAAAAAAGAATCAGACAGGTGATCCTCTTGCGGCTAGCAAGATCCTTTCGAACAAGCTTCCTTCGGCACCTAGAGAGTACTTCCTCAAAGTATACGAGATTCGAGTTAAACAAGTTTTGCGAGAATAGTGGACTATACTTGACAAAATCGAGCAAGAGATAGATCAGTGCGTATTTACTTCGAAGTTATCTTAAAGAATGTTATTAGTTTATAGTTAGACTATGCTTATAAAACACGACGAAGTCTCGTTAAACCTTAAAAAAAGAATATTTAGTCTAGCTTTAATCTCCTTAGCTTTCTTCCACGACAAACAGATTTTACATATACTGAATCTAATCCTACATAGTTGCACGGCTAAGGCGAATATCTCACGAAATTTCGACGATTTAAAGACACTCCAAAGTATACGTGAAATTAGAGAATGGAGCAGGAAAATAAGGTTCTTGTTAAGAAAACTAGTAGCTCGACTTAGTAATACCCTAGATACGTAGGACAGATTCTAGCGGAAAGATATTTATTATTTCCTTTTCGATAATGATCCTCTAATAGACTCAACTTTGCTAAAGTAGTCTATTAATAATATCGACACATTATTCTCAGATCTCAAGGATATCCCGAAAAAACTAAGAAGGCTAGAGGAAGATCTTTGTAAGCAGAGCCCATAAGGGGTAAGCTATTTCCCCTGCTAGCTTACTAATAATAAGGCTAGTACATAGAAGTCTAATCTTCTAATAAAATCTGAAATAGCTCAGTACTATCTACGATCACAGTAACTATGAATCTCAACTTTCTCAGCAAAAAAGTGCCCGTTATATCCAAATCCTCACTATTATTACGATTGTGAGTTTCCTTAGAGAATTTCCTCAGGGACTAGCCTCGACAGCGGACTCTGTCGTTTCCAATTCGGGCATCTCGAAGGGCGAGTTCGCACTTAACTCAGCTGTAACTTCATTGGTATCTAATTGGAACAGTCCACGTCCCGGATTGATGCTGAGTGTTTGCGGCGACTGGCTATTCCCTAATGTTTGTGACTGGCGCAATGCGCCTGCGCTGCGTTTCCAGCGATATAGCAAGATCAATGTTGCAATCACAGCGAATGCAGCAACACCTGCACCAACTCCTATGCCACTCCTCGCCACCGTAGAAAGGTGTATCGTTGGGCGTGCTCTGCTTGTGCTCGGAGCAGGCGGAGGACGGCCTGTGATATTAAAGGGGTTCAAAATACTACAAGTACATCCATCAGCCTATGTTCCAAGCCTACACGATACCTGAGGGGCTGAAGACTTACTCGTCAATAACATGAAAGACCCCATTACTGATAAAATTGTCAAACGAGGTAACTTTGGCAGCATTGAAGTACGTATCCCCATCCTGCACTGTAACAAACACCGGCAGACCCAAATCCGTGATAATCTGGCTCCCATTCACTAGAGAGGTCGAGTAGATAACTTGAGGAGCAAGTCCATAACCCGCCGAGTGTAAGAGCATTGTTTTATTCACGTTTGTGTTGTTTAGATCCGCTAAAGCTTTTGCAGAGTTGAACACAAAGTATGTGGTGTTAGGCTGGCTGAGATATCTACTGACAAACGCTTGCGCTTCGCCGCTGATGTAGCCTCCTTCTTCTGCGATAGCAATGAAGTAGCTCAAGTTCTCGGCGACGAAAGTCTGGATGGGTCCGATGGGGAGCAAGAGGACTTTGTCGATTGTGTGGATTATGCCTCCGTAGACTACGAGATCCTTGACCGCTGTTAGACAAAAGTCTTCAGGACTTGCAAGGATGTGGTAATTCTTACCGTTGAGATGGCATTGCTTGTGGTTTGGAGCGCAGAACCAAATTTGATATTCCCATCGTTCCATGCTTTCAACCTTTGACCGCCAGTCACATTGCAGTATGACTGGTTAGTCAAGGCCGTGGGTACAAATATTGGCGTACTGGGAATAGAAACACTAGGAAAATCCCGTTCAGGAGGTGGTACTGTAACGTAGCCTGTATATCATCCACCGAGCGATTCCTCGCAAGCCATGACGATATAGCATTGTCAGTCGGCGCCAAAAATGTAAAGTTATCCGCCGATTTGAATTGCTGGACGAGGAGGGGCAGGGAATGGACCAGGTTCGACAAGGCACTCAGTTGTGGGTTGGTTGACAGGACATTCAACATCGAACTTGGGGGAGCTCCCTGCCCACCGACTAATGGTATAAGTGAGAAGCATGTCACTAGTAGACCTTTGAGGCCCATATTTTCCGAGATCCCAATAGCGAAGTTGGTAGAAGAGAAAGGTTCTGTGCGGCATCCGGAAGCAAAATGTTTTTCCCTAGGACCCCTAATTCTAGGCAGCCGGTATTTTCTCAGCTTACAAGCCACATAGCCACAAAGAACAACAATGAACTCGACTGAGAAGAACGATTGGCTATATCATGTATAATCAGTCAAACCGCAAGTCCCAAAGTTTTAGCCACTCACCGTCGGGTTCTTACTCGAGACATAGAAGAACGAGAAGGAGAACCTCACGGCAAACTTCGAATCCGTAGTCTTTCCGCTCTCTACCAACCAAGTGTCAGTATGAAAGCATTCGTGAAGAAATGTGGCTGTGGCTTAAACTCAGCTTTTCAAAGTTCTGTCATCTCACCACCAATCGAACGAGTCGACGCTGCAGCCAAGCTGCAAGCCGTCTCAAGAAACCACCCAGTAGAAGTGCACAGCCTTGTACCACACGCCTCTTTTGCAAACACTCGCCTGAGAATGCGCAGGACGCAGAAGTTTATTCGTCACTTCGAAAGCATACCTAGGGACAGGTCCAATTTGCACACAAGTCAATGATCGAGTCTTTCTGATAGCGGGCGTCCCAGTACCACTCATTCTGCGACCACATGGCGACTCCAGTGTGGACTCCGATAAATTATCGATCATAATTATCGATTAGTAATCGTTATCGGCTAAGCGATCGATAGTCGATACCTAAGGTAGGTACAGTAGGGTGCAATAAGTTTGCATCCTTGTCTAGCGTGCCAAGCTTTTCTAACCTAATTAGTATGGGAAAGGCTTGCTACTTTAGACAATAAACAAAGCGTCTATATCAATAAATAATTAATATTTTGTATACTACCCATCCGTATCAAGTACTACTTATACCCGATTTTCTATTATAGTAGCTAGTCTATATAAGATCCCATTATCTATATTATACCACGCTTCTTGTATTCCTCTAATTAATATATTTAGAGTCTCCTCTATATCTAGGGTATACTTAAGCTCAGGGTATAATCAATATAACTTAGCTTTTATTAAAGCCTAGAGGTTCTTAATAGGGTTCAAATTAGGGGAATATAGTAGCTATTCTATTACTCTAATCCTTATCTCTCTTAAGATATCCCTTATAATTAAACCACGATACGGGCTAGCTCTATCGTATATAAACTCTCTACCCTTAACTATAATTTCCGGGAGAAAAGCCTCATATAATACCTGTCATAGGCTAGGCCTTTGTATAAAGAAGACTAGTGGTTTAATTAACTAAATAGAATTCTCTAAGGAGAAAAGAGAAGAGAAAAAGGAAGCGAGGACGGGAACCGTGTTCCTTAAGATATCTAAGCTCCCTAAGTAATACTTAGTTACTCTATTAACTAAAGGGGGCGTGTCACATGACTACGGATATATTCGAGGTCATGTGACCTAAGTAAAGGCTCTCTAGCTAAGTATATTAATTAGGTCTCGACCTATTATATTACCCCCCTTCTCACCTATAAATACTAGCCCTATAAATACGTGAATAAAACTTCCTTCTATCTAATACTCTCTTCCTAAGCCTCTAAAGCTAATATCTCCTCTAGTATAAAGCGCGGCTCCTATATAAGGTAAGTATAGCCCTTTTATTTCACAAGTAACTTCCTTAAGACTCCCTAGCTCTATCTCACGTACTTCTTATCGAGGATCTACTCGATTTCATACTCGTCTTCGTCTCCTATAAGCTATAGTTATAGCTAAGAGTTATCCTAGGACTAATACAGTAATAAGTCTATTATAGCTAGCTAGAGGAGCTTACTATAGAACACGTTATAGATTCCCGGAGGTATATTAAGCTAAAAGCTATAATTCCCTATAACCTCTACTACTATATACTTAGTATACTTCGCGTCGAGCTTCTTAGTTAGTTTATTTATTTATATATTCTAGAGGTTAAGTTATACCTTATCCCTAACCTTAAACTCTAGAGCTTAGTCTCTCTTCTGGTTTATTACTTCCTCCTAAAGCTATTAGGTTATCGCTATTATAGCTTATATATACTCTTATATATTATAAAGCTTACGTATAATATTATTTGTTATCTAGACTAGTAATACCCCTTCGCCTTCCTTACTAACTTCGTCCTAGAGTTAGACTAGCTCTATATAATATCCGTGGGATAAAAAGAAGGAGCTAACCCTTATAGAAGTAGTGTCTCGGTTATTAATCGCTAGTTCGGTATATAATAGGAGGCTTACCTAGTTTACTTAGTCATAATCTATAAAGGTATAGAGGAAGGTCTCGATTATCTAATTTATCTTTTCTATAGACTTATTTATCTCGGGGTAGTATACTATAGATAATCGTCGAGTGATCCTTAGTAGCTTATATATTCTTCCCTATAATACTCCTATGAACTACTTCCTCTAGTTAGATATTATAGCCCTTAAGAGCTTATATTAGTAATAGTAAGTCTTTATAAACTACTTCGCTATTATCTCTATTATAATATCTCTTATAGCCTTAAGGATTACTCCCTTTCTTAAGTAGTCTATAATAATTATTATATTAGTATACTCTTTACTTAATAAGAGCTCTATTATAAAATTAATCGAGATCTCTTACTAGATCCGACTCAGGATAAGGAGGGGCTTTAGGAACCCCTAATAATAGTCCCTTTATACTTTATTTCTTCTATAAGTATCGTAGTTTCGTATAAACTAATATACTTACCTTAATATATTTAGCTAAAAGAATTACTATATAAAGAGAGTACCTATAATATCTCGTCCTAGGTAACTATACTAAATCGAGTCGTATATCTACTAAATTAGTTCTATATAAAGCTTATCTAAGTCTAGAACTCATTATTACCTCCGGAATAGTAGTTATCTAGACTAGGATAATAAGTACTCCCTTATTAATACCTTAATCTTTAAACTAGATAAGAATATATATTTCTCTTCCTATATTACTTTAATTATTACTTAATATAAGTTATCCCCCTCTTAGGCTTCTTATTATAGCTTCTTAAGCTTATCTTAAGTACGATTTTCTACTTAATACCTTACTTACTTATTACTAGGGTAGTCTTCTCTTAGACTTTAGCTTCTTAAGCTTAGCTTAGGAAGAGTCTCTTACTCCTCGAGGACCTATACCTTATCTTATCTCTTCCCTCGATATTCCTAGTCTTAATCTTCTATACTAGGCTCTAAGACTAGAATAAGCTTCTTTTTAATTTATTATCTTATTAATACTAGTATTACGAGGATTATATTCTTAGGGAGGTCGCTTAGGGTCCCTGGTTTTAGTAGCTATAATATCCTCGATTACTAATATTCGTCTTCTTCCCTAGTAAATAAGTCCTATTCTTATCTTAAGAGTATATTTACTTATTTATTATCTTTCCCTAGAATATATGAGATCTTAAAATTATATTATAAGAGGATTAGAGATTACCTTATCTCTATTATTCTATAAGCTTCTATATTATTATAGAGTACTCTAAGTTCTTATAATCTATATAAACTTCGAATTAATATATACTCCTTAGTTCTATATCTTATTCTTCTAAGTAGTGAATAATCGCTAGTATTTCTTTATTATAGATCTCGTAGTTATATTCTATAGGGTTATTCTTCTTTGAGAAAAATATATAAGGTTATAAGATACTCTCCTTATTAACTTATATAAGGATACTACTTATACTCTACTTAAAGGAATCCGTTTTAAGGATAGTCTCTTAGTTATAGTTAAACTATATAAGTATTAGAGCTAAGATAAATATTTTCTTAAGCTTTTAAAAGGTAGTCTCTACTTAGTCTATCTACGAGAATACCTAGTTCTTATATATAAGGTTAGAGAGTAATTAAATAATCTCTAAGAATTCCCAAATAAAGTATTAGTAGAAATTCGTAAACCCTAGGAAGCTCCTTATACCCTTAATTAACTTAGGGGCCTCTTAACTTAGGATAGCTTTAACCTTTACTAAGTCTATACTAATACTCTTCTTAGCTTTTATAATAAACCCTAAGTACTTTATTAACTTAACCTTAAACTTATACTTATTAATATCGAGTTATAATCCTATTTCCTTTATTTACTAGAGGACTTTTTATATATATTTATAGTACTCCTTTCTCGACCCTAATAAGTAAACTAGGATATTATCTATATATATAAAGTAGAACTTATCTAGGAAGTCCCTAAGGGCCTAGTTAATATACTTCTAAAAGGTACTTAGTATATTTATTAGGCTAAAAGGAGTTACTAGTTATTTATAGAGTCTATACTATATATAGAAAGCTATTTTCTACTCTTCTCCTTTAGTAATATAGATCTTATAAAAAGTAGTTATAATATTAAGCTTTATAAACTACTATAGGAGGGAAAAATATAATAAGACAAAAACCTATATAAAACGCTATAGAGTATAAAATCGACTAATAGCAAAAACACCAAAAAACAATAACTATAAAGTAGATATAAAATAGTACAAAATCGGTATATAAGTACATAGAACTCAAAGTATAAAAGTAATATATAATTATTACTCTATAGCTACGGAAACTCTAGCCTTCTTATATGAAATACCAAAGTCATATAATCTTAGACATATCTGTAATTATATAATTAGAATATTAAAACTACCTAAAATCGCGAAAATTAATAATATACGGCTAGCCGTACCACATCCGACCCTCTATTCGTATATACTTATCCCTAAGCACCAAAAAACAATAGAAAAAGGAACTAATTAGTCTGAAATAACTATATACTCAGGATTATCCTTTATAGGCTTATTTAACTCCTCTTCCCGGTATCTAAAGTATAACTTATTTCCTAGAAATAAGTACTTCTTAAACTCCTTCAAGTATAGGAAAGTAATCTAAACTTATATAGCCGCTCTCTTATACTATTATTAATATAATTACTCTCGCTATACTATATCTATATTTAACTATTACTCTATTTCCTCCTTTACTACTAAGTAATATAGTACTTTATCGCCTTGAACTATATCGTAAATAGTACTAATATACTCTAGTTAAATAATACCCGGATATTTCGTATTATCCTTAGTACCCTTAAATCGCCTATATAGAGGGGGCTTAAAGTTTAAGTAAGAAATCCTAAGCTCCCCTAGTAATACTCCTACTTCGCTTACTTCATCTTTAATAGTAACTAGACTTATTAGAATAGTAATATAAACTTTACTAAGTGCCTATTTACCCTTAAACTAATAACGGCAAATAACTCCAGATCTATAAACTATCTAGTTAAAAGCATATATAGTCTTATTAAGTCTAACTATATCCTTTAACTTTCCCTTAGATTTCTTAGTAATAGTAGCTTCTAATTCATTAATTCCTTCCTTCTTAGTCTTAATATTAAGTACTACGAAATCGTAATATCCAAAATACTTCATTATAAAAGGTTTAGCCTTCTTATAATCTATGAGAAAAGTATACTATTATAAGCGATCCTCCTCTCTAAGGAAGAACTCGCTATATAAAGTATTAGTAGTAGCTAGAATATTAGTATCGCCTTTATAGAATAAGTAGTTAACTTCTCTAGGAAGATAATATCTCACTAGTTAAGGATATCCTATTATATAGATATTACGCTTCCTAGAGGCTTCGTAAAATATAAGCTATATTAATAGATTAGCTATTAAGAGTTAAGAGACTAGCGTAAAGTAACTATTACCTAGATTACTAATTAGTAACGAATTCTCTCTATACTAGTGGAATTATAGTATTTCTAGTTCCTCTATTAAGAGATCGCGAATACTAAGCTTCTTAATCTACTTTAAGTATCCCTTCTTAAAGACAAAACTATTCATATCTAGGCTAGAAGAATTAAGTTTAAGAGATTCCTCTACCTTAAAGAGAGGTAGTAAAATGAAAAGGAATTTATTAGAATTATAGTATTTATCTCTAAATATAATAATTTCCAAGGTATTATAGAAATAGTCTCGAGTTTCGGGGTATACCTAAGTAGTATTAACTTATAATCTACTATTAGTAATGTCGTAAATACCCGTAATCTACTCTATAAACATTAATCTATTAAAATTATCTATATTAATACTAAGAGCGCTTACTAGCTAGTAGTAGTACTCTATATAAGGAGACTTATAGAAACTATTATTAACTTAATAGTATACTCTTAATTTAATAGGAAGTAGGACCTTCTTATATAAAACCTTAAAGATATAATTATCCTATTTAGTAAGTACCTCTTTCTACTCCTTAGGTATCTTATAATTATAATAACTCTTCGGAATCTCTCTAGTCTTAATACCCTAAGTCTTTTACTTACTAGATCTAGGCGTGCTTTTCGGTATATTCTTAACCGCTTTATTCTATACTAGAGTATTAGGATCCTTAGTTTCGCTTTTAATAGCTTTATTATTAGCTTTACGCTTTGGATTCATCTTCTTAGGAGTCTTAGGCTTATCTTTTAGCTTCTCCTTTCCTATTTCCTCCTCTCTAGGCTATACTTCCTTCTCCTTTTCCTTCTCTCTAGGCTCTTTAATTATAGTATTTCCCCCTATAATATTCTCCTTAGTAGGTACCTCCTTAGTACTCTTCTCCTTTTCCTTAGGACCCTTAGGTAGTACTATACCTAACTTCTTTATTCTCTCATAAGCTTCTTTAATAGTAGCTAAAGACTTAACCTACTATTAAAAAGGGTTAAGGTAATCTTCTATAGGTATATCTTCTTTATTAGTTCCTCCTATAGGGTAAGGAGTTAGTCTATTAATAGTTGTCTTAAGTCTAGGTATTCCTGTAATAGGAAGGGCTTTATTAATAATTACTATAGTATTAGTTTCTTTAGGTATAATCTCTTATATAGGAATAGAAATAGTAATAGGATCCTATTTATTAGGCTTATTAGTAAATCCAGGGAAGGCTTTATTCTTATACTCTCTTTTAATGAGAATTCCGGATACTCTAAAAGTAAACCGTGCTTTAATAAGCTCTTTAGCTAATAGTAGCTTAAACTTTAATTTTCTAGGCTCTAAAACCGATTTAGCTTTCTTATATACCTTAAAAGTATTAGACTCCTAAAAGATTCTAGTATTCTAGGCTTTCTAGCCCTTAGCTTAATCTAAGGTAGCCTTATTAATTAACTGAATACCTTCGTGTATAGAAGCTTTAGTTACGAATAGCTTCTTTAGATTAATATATATGTTCTTACTAAGGTTATTTCGATATTCTTAGATATATTCTATAAAGGCTTTAGTATACTTACTTGGTCCATTTCTCTTAAGAAGTATCTTTAGTAAGGTTCTAATCTTATTGTTCCTTAGCTTCTTACTAAGGTTAATCTATTTAATAGTAGTATTAAATTCCCGATTATTAACTTAGTATACTCTTAGTTCTTCGCTAGATAGCCCTAGAAGCTCTCTATTTCCCATATATTTATTCTATTTTAAGAGCTCTTCTTATATTTCACTTAGCTTATCTAGGACCTTTATATTAAATTTAGTAATTACCGCTACCTTTTCGTATACTAGTAGGTATTCTATAACTTTCTAGGCTTCGTTAAGGGTCTGAATTTCAATATTATTAATTCATAGGCTCTATATAATACCGCGGTATAGAAGGACTAGTTACTATTACTTATTACCTTACTAAGAAGCTTATTCTTTAGCCATTTTATTATCCTTAATATATTTATATAGGTAGAATTAGTATAGTATTTATAGTATATAGAGTCGAGGGTTTCTATAGTTCTAAGAATCTCTTTTTAAGTATATTTCAGAATAAAGGGTAAATTAGAATAGGCTTAATTATGTGGAAAAACCACGTGTTTCTGACTTTCTCTTTCT
>JAJTUS010000132.1:0-148672 GCA_021399465.1 Hyaloscypha sp. PMI_1271
TTATAGTTGAAAGAGGAAAGCTTTTCGTATTACGAAGAGGTCCTTAAATAGAAGTAGGGAACTACCTAGATTAACTACTAAAAATTTCGCACTAATCCTAATTAGAATCGATATAACTAGTTACCTCACCTTCCTAGGAATCTAAGAGTAACCTTAAAGAACCTAGGACGTTTTTATAGGTTTTTCTATACGAATATCTTAACTAATATTCGATTTAAAGCTATTCAAAGCATTTCAGACCTATATCTGATAGGTAGTGTTAATCTTATAGGGTAGCGCCTTAGTATTCTGAATAGGCTAATTAGAGCGTGTATCCCTATAAACGAAATCGCGATTACTACCTAGCCCCTACCTCTAAGCCGTAATTACAGTCGTAACTCTTACCTAATTAGACGCCCTCCGAATCAGGCCCGTATAATAAAACCACCTCCTAAGATACTAGAAGTTTACTTTGACAGAGTCGAATACGTTTTTTACTAGGATGTTTTAATAGATCTTGGGGGCCAAGATCCTTAGAGGGGGGTATACTATAATGTATAGCGGGTTACACGTGATATTAGCTCATGTGATATACCTCGGCTCTCGGGCAGTATAGTCAGCGATTAGGAGGATTAACGATTCTATTACATCACAGGAATACTACTAATTAGTAGGCTAGCTAGTACTTATCAATTACTAGATTATACGTACGTCATTCTGGGCTCCTATTTATAGGAGCCCTCCCTAGACCTCTAAGGAGGGACAGAGATTAGTTCTGTACTGAATTTGACACTAGTGATTTTTAATACCACAACTCTGATTCTACTATTACCTTATTGCCTACCAATAACCACCTCACACTATTATAAGTTAAACTAATTCGGGCTTATAAGTAATATAGCTAGATGAACTAGGTAAGTACTTAAATCTCCCTATCTAAGATTTATCCGCTTTATATATAAAAACTAATAGTACTTTAGTAACCCGAATTTAAAGTTCTAATAGTATAGAGTTCCTATCCCTAAGCTCTAACTCGAGATCTACCTAGTTCCTCTAAAGTAATACCAGAAGTTATAAAAGATAATTCGTATAATATAATTTTATAGCCCGAAACTAGACCTATATTACTAGAGCTATTAGCTACTAAAGTAAGAGGCATTTATATTAGACTTATAATAGTTAAGGCCAAGTATATTAAAGTGGATTAGAGGCTACTAGCCTCACTTACTTAAGTAAAGCTTAATAGTTAGTAATAGTAAGCTTTAATTATTCTCTACTATATCCTCTTATATAAGTACTACGATTTCCTATTCGTATCGTAATATCCGTCTATAGATCCAGCTCTATAATAGCTTATATTAGAGTATAATATACTAACTAGAATATAGCTTCACGGTATTTATACCTTCCTTGAAGTCTTATAGTATCATCTACCTACTTCTTTGGATTTTATACTAGACTTTCTTTATCTATTATACTTAATAATAGCGCTACTTTATAAGATAATACTAATATTTGTAGATACTTGGATTAAATACCTAGGAGAGATGAGTTAGTATAGAATAGCTCTTAAAGACGAAGATATTCGAGACCGAGAGGTTTAGATATCTAATACTTATAACTAGTATTCTAAGGTATCTAATAGAGCTCTAACTATTAGTAGACTCTACTACTACTATATAATTCTTGTAACTAATATCCTTCAAGAATTATTCTTACGTAGCAAGTCCCTTTATATTACAAATCCTTTTAACCTAGCTCGAATATTAATCTTAATATTATTTAATCTAGTCCTAATTCTTACGGGGAAGCACTAACGTAAGTTACCTACTTTAGATACCTATTTTATAAGGGTATATAAGCTATTATTTAAGTAGATAATAGAAAGGTTTAACGAGGAAGTAATATAATTTTTATATCTTCTAAACCTCTAGATTAGAAGAACTACTTCTAGCTTTATAGAGTAAGGATATCTAATTACTATTTCTAATATCTATGTAATACTCGATTTTGGATTAAAGGATAATACTTTAATTAAAGCTATTAAGGGAATACTAATAATAATTATAGACGAGAAGGCAGATATTTCGTTTAAGCACTCACGGTATCTCTACTATAAGACACTAGTAGTTATCCTTAAATAAGCTAGAGATCCGAAAGTTTTACCTTTTCTTTATATTATTCTCGCTTTTATGTGTTATATATCTTATTCTCTATATATAATAGACCTTTAGGAAGCTTAACTACCTTAGGTTTAGTTAATAATAATATTAAATACCTTAATTAATTATTTCTCAGAATAGGTTAAATATAACAAGTTCCTAGAGCCTATAGAAGATAACTAGTATCTATTCCCTAAAGATTATGTAATACGCGAACTTTTATAGACTAGAGACTATTTCCCTAAATACTAGTTTATAAAAGAGGTTAAAGATAATAAGAAGTCTCTCGAAAAAGCGTTAATAACTCCTTAAAGAAAAGAATGAATTCTTTAGCTTATATACTATATTGCTAATTATAGTAATTTACCGATTTATTAGGATAGCACTACGCGTATATTTTTAGTGGAGTACGCTAATAAAGTAGTAGGTAAGGGAGCTTACTAGAGGGGAGTTAGATAATGAGATAATAAAAGGAATTAGTAGTAAGGACTATAAGACATATGATACTATACATGGAATAATTAATATAGGTATAGAAAAGGGCTAGAATAAAGAATTATATTCCCGGAAAAGATTACTAGCGAGTTATCTATATATTAATAGACTATAGCGGTAAGAAGAGCGGCTTTATATATAGAACTATCTATATTAAGAAGGACTATAGGCTATAATAAGATAGTTTATAAAAGATAGAAGGTACTAGAAGTTTAGTATGTAATTTCTGAATTATTATTAAGTTATTGAAAAATGCTTCTTTAAACTATATTATATTCGCTACGTCTTCTTTAATAAATTATTACTTATAAAAGCCCTTTATCTTAAGGCCCTACTCCTCGAGTTTCATTTACTAGAGCAGTAAGTAATTATTGAAATAATAATGCTTTAGTAAGTCTACTCTCTTAAGATTTATCTATTCTATACTATTATATTACTCTTTATTATAGATTAACTCTAAGCTTTCTAGAAATTGCTCCCTCTACTAGTATTAATAAGTTTATCTAAGCTTAATACTTTCGGATTTTCGAGTATAATAGCGATAGAGATAGCTAATTAATATTAGTTATAAGAAGTATATCTTATAGTCCTTCTTTTACTTTATATTAATTCAATGTCCACTAAACTATGAAATAAAATCCGTTATTACATCTATAGTAATAGTTAAAGGCTTAGACTATTCCTATATTAGAGATCCTAGTACCATATATTATAACCCCTTTAGAAAGTCCTAAGTCTTTTAAACTACCTTTTCTTTACTATTATTACAGAATTTAAATAGCTCGCCTAATAATAGAGAAGTAAGCTATCTAGCTATAACCTAACTTATAGAGAAAAGCTTAATCTTTAGCCTCTGTGTTAGGAGGCGCTTATACTTAATTAAATCGGGAAGGATACTTAATAAAAGTATATATAACTAATCTTTCAAGAATAGATGAGAAGCTTCTATAACTTCTAGTAATTCTTTAAATTAGAGTTTTATTAGGTTTACTAGACTAGAGCTATTTAATATTAGCTAATATTGCGATTAATAGAAATGCCCATAATTGCGAGGGAGTGTACTACTTACTTATTATTGGTTATATCCTTAGATAGGATAACTAGGATACCTAATCCAAATCGGCTAATTAGTGCTATATATTATTCACCTAGCTATATCTAACACTTAAATATCTTTTCGGCTACTTTATGAGCCTCCCTCTAACTCTATAAGGCTCTCTAGCTAGTAGTATTTATTATCTACGGAAATAATAAGTTAATAAAGTTATTAATTAGGGAACCTTAAGAAACACTAGTAGCTTACTCCTTAACTATATATACGTTAAATAACTTAGCTAAATAAACTCGCTTACTGATATTATTTTCTATTAGTTTATACTTATTTAATACAACTTCCTGCGTTCTTATTAGTAGGCTTAGTAAAAATACCGGTATTAATATATATTAATACTTGCCCTATAACATCTATCCCTAAGTAGTAGAAAACCTGGTATACCGGAAACGACTAATAAGATCATAAGGATCATGGATTTTTCGCTACGATATCCTCTTTAAACTAATTAAAAAAAAAATTTATATTTAAAGTTAGTAATAGGCTTATTACATAAGTTCTATTTATATAGTAACTTGTGAATATTGAAATTCGTCTAATTTTCCGGTATACTAGGTTTTCTACTATATAGGGATAGACGTTATTTTAATTATTATTTAATTATTCTTATTTACTATTATTTTATATAACTTAAAAATTAAATATTTATAAGTATTAAGAACGCTAATAATTTAATTTAAATAAATATATAAAATAACTAAATCTTTAATAAAAATATTAATATTTATTAAAATTATGATTTTATGAGTTTTGTGATTCTAATAAGCTTATTACTAATTTTTTAGTGTATAGTCCCTAAATTTTAGGTAGTTTATTACTAAATTTATAAGCTAGAGGCCCCTAAATTTTCGCGCAAATTTAGTGATAAGGTATTAATTCTAAAATTTCTAGTATTTTTGCCGAGCCTATAGTTATTAGAGGTAATGATTAAGAGCGGTAGAGATAAGATATTATTTAAGTCTTTAATAAACGAAAATAGGTATATATGCCGCTACACTAAACCTAGTATTAATAACCTATTCCTATAGGCGGCAATTTCTAGAGGCGCTAGTTTTTAGAGGTAGCTATATACTTATACCAGAGGATTAGGAAACGCCCCTTGCTTAATCTTAGTGTCCGGAAAAGGGGCTAGCATCTGAAGTTTCATACCTCTATTTATAGCTCCTTACTTCATATAGCCCTATTATTTTAAATTAGTAAGCTATATTTATTAGAAAACTCACAAATCTCAGATATAATAATAATATAATCTCTTTAATCCGTGGTATAGTATAGCCACTTTCTTCTTACTCCTAATTAAGTTATATAATATTATCTACTCTATAATCCTCATTTTATCTCATAATATTAAGATATATAGTCTACTAGCTAAATATATCTAGGATTATGAGGGTAATAGAAGGCTAAGATATAGGAAAAGATTTAGGTAGCTTCTTTTTATTAATAAGTAACTTTACGAGGAGGCGAGCTTTATTTTTTACTTAAAGAATACCTTTACTATTAGCACCGGTTCGTATAGCTCTACTAGAATCCCTAATATCTATAGATTAAAAACTTTTTTATAACATGTCCTATGGAATCACACTAGCTATATCTATAAGCTAATAGTAATCTTTGTCCTCGAATTATAATAAAGTCCCTTTGGTAGAGTTCTTTGCTAACCTTGAGTAGTAAATATGGTATACGCGATATATAGTTAATTATATGGTTTATCTAGAAACGCTTCCTCTATATCTATAAAGTTAATATTAAGTATATAAGAGGGGAAAGATTTTTTTTCCTAGACTAAATAGCTATGAATCGAGAGGTAACTAAAGTAGTAATAGTTATCTTAAACCGTAATACCTTAAGTTTTATTAAGCTATATCTAACTTACCTAAGGTATCTAATAAAATAGTTATATAGAGGCTAAATAAATACTTATAGAGGAAGCTAGTACTCTTGGGAGTATAGTATATAAAGAAGATAATAGAGAGGCGTCGGATTTATATATAACGAGAGTATTCAGAAACTACAAAGAAGTATAGAGGGTTTAGTTAGTATTATTAGAATAAGCTAAAGAGGTAGTGTGAATATAACTTACTCACAAAACTTAATAGGGATACCCTACTCTTACTCGTATATATAACCGAATTCCTTTCTATACTATAATAGCGCCAAATAGCAGCCCTAGTAATTACATATAGCCCAAAGTACTAAGGTAAGTAAACATGAGAGCCTAAAAGTAGAAATAAAGTACTTAGTAGACTTATTAAAATCTCAAATATTCTCTTCGAAATATAAAACGTAGTTAACTAGTAATATCCTAAGAATTATTAAAATTAATAGACTAAAAGTTTGGAATCCTTCTTAGCTATATATCTAATAACTACTTAGTTACCCTTTCCTCTAGCCCTTACTAAGCTAGTACTCCTAAGAGTCATATACTCCTATGAATTTTCTACTAGGAGCCTATAGCCTCCCATAAACCACACGCTCCTATGAATTTTCTCCTAGTAGCCCACGATCTCTTATGAATTTTCTACTAGGAGCCTATAGCCTCCTATTAGCCCTATACTCCTAGGAATTTTCTCCTAGGTAGTGTGTACACGTGACCAAAACAACACGTGACTGAACATGGCTGCTATAAGCTAAGGCGCCAGAAATGGCTTCTTAATAGATAGCTATAATTAACTTAATAATTAAGTGCCAGAAATGCCTCCTATTAGGTAGTCACCTCTTAGGGGTAAGGATTAGCTCCCTTGAAAGCGGGATAGCTAGAACTAGCTTAAGCAAGAAATGGCTTCTTAGAAATTATATTATATAGCTCTCTAAAGATAAAAAGTCTATAGAGATTATACTAAAGAAATTATGGTTCTATAGAGGCTGTGGCTCCGGAGTAATTATACTAAAGAGTAAGTAACTCTATAGCGACTATACTAAAGCGAGCGTGGCTCTTTAGAGACTATAGCTCTCTAGAGATAGATCTAAAGAGAGTAGAGCTCTTCGGAGGCATAGGTAGTAGGCACGTGACGGATATGGCTATAATAACTCTAAGTTACTTGGAAGTTTATTTCTACTTTTATGGTATTAACTCTTCCTCTAGAACTAAATTATTAGTTTTTCAAAAAAAATCAATTTTATAATTAACGTCTATTCCTATATAGCAGAAAACCCTATGTGCCGGAAAAAATGGTAGGTACTTTAACTTTAAGTAACTTGGACTCTATATATAGATTAATAAAGCCTAAAAATTTATATAAGTTATATCTAGTAGTTATTATTAAAGCTCTCGAGTCCCTCTTATTAAAGATATACGTTCGTGTCGTCGCTAGTAGGCTTAATCTATAGGCAACTTCCTTTTATGACATAAGAGACTTTTTTGACTATAGCTTCGTTATTAAACTTTTATTACCTCTAATACTTATAAGATAGCCTTATCTAATCTTTAAACCCTTATTACTATATTAGTAACTATTATTATCTCTGTGGCTACTATAGAACATAAATTTAGAGAAGGCTACTACACGGGATAGTACCTCGAATCGAAGTAACTAATGATATTTGGTTAGGGCAATGACCCCGCGCTCTCCCCGTATTTTATAGCGGACGGAATTAAGAATAAACTCCTGCTTAATATTTAAGGCTAGAAGCTCGAATACCCAAGATTAAAGGTAAATTCAGGATCCTAGGTTTCTGTTTCTATTATTTACTCTCTAATTCCTTTAGCTTCCTATTCAGTGATAAGAATAAATTAATCAAAAGTGGCTTTGAATATTCTTTACCTATAGCTTCTAGAATTCCAGCCTGAGCGACTAGTCGGTCTTACGCGCTTCTAGTAATGTACGACGATGTTATTACCGCGAGGCTGCCGCTTAGCTAAGTCCGCTAGCCTTAGTACGACGTCTTCTCTAACCTCACTCTATATCTATGCTATTTCGACAGCTCGTTAGCTACCGAGAACCCTTCCGCCTGCGATCCTCGAACCTAATTAAATAATGCGTTTACTGTAGTGTAATAACGATGGCTACCTTAGCCCGACCGAGTTCTTTGAAGACGATATACCCGAGTATGCTATACTTTCACATAGATAGGGGGCGAAGGAGGTCACTTTCAGGGATCTAACAAATAGTAAGAGTAAAGCTAAGGCTAGCTACGGCAAGATATAGTTCTACGGAGAATAGGCGAGGCGTAATGGATTAGAATACTTTTGGGTTAATATATATTATATTAATAAATTAAGTAGCGCCGAGCTCTTAGAAGCTATTAACTCGATATTTCGCTAGTATTAGAAAGCGGCTAGATACTACATCTATTTATCCGATATTTTAATACGGAAGCAGAAAGCAAGCGATATATCTCCCGAGTATACTTGGGAATCTGCTTTTCGAGTAAGCAAATAGTTTACACGAGGCTAGACCTTACAAGAACTCCTTGCTCCAAGATTAGTTGAATTCTTCTCCTAAGAAGGCAATAGACTTAGTAATAAGAAAACTCTAGAGCAAAAAATTCACGAGATTACGGGAATCCCTACCACGGCGCTTTAAGGACACCCGCTCTCCTAATTCGAAGTTAATGAATAATTCTCGTAGGTAAGAAATTAATAGACTATATATAGAGAAGATAAGGCATATTCGCTCTTTAGTATTTTCGATATCTAGATACTACTTCTTTATAGCGAAGGAGAAGTTAAGGCGTTTTAATAGCTCCGGGAAGTAACTAATAGACCTTTGAAGGGTAAGTCTTATCCCTATAAGATACCTAATATATCTAATAAGACTAAGCGCTAACTAGTAGTAGGCTCTAAGAAAGACCTACTTCTTCACCTACTATATACTAATAAGGCGCCCTTTAATATATACGACTACTAAGACGAACTTACCTGCCTCCCTAACACGCGCGTCGACCTTCTATAAGAGATATATGACTAGACGAATGAATAAGATAAATAAGATAAGCGATATATCTTCTAGCTAAGCGGCCTAGCTAGGACGGGAAAATCAATAATCTCTTGTACTATCGCCCGTAGATATAGTAAGCAGAAGCGTCTTAGAGCTAGCTTCTTCTTCTTAAGGGGCGGCGGAGACGTGAGCTATACCGGCAAGTTCTTCACAAGTCTTACTATATAGCTCGCGGATACTATATCATCTCTCTAAACATATATCTGTGATGCTATAAGGAAGCGGAGCGATATTGCGAATCTGTCTCTCTTAGACTAGTAGCGCGAGCTTATTATCTGTCCATTAAAGTTAGTATAGTTAGATAAGCCCTCATCTCTATCTTCCTATCTACTTATTATTAATGCCCTTAATGAGTGTAATAACGAAGGCTATATTCGCATAATTCTGTAGCTTCTAGCTAAAGCTCGATTATTAACGACGGTACGACTTCGAATCTTTTTAATAAGTAGACCTGAAGTTCTAATTCGATATAGTATATATGCTATCCTATAAGCCGAATACTAGGACTTTATACTCTATGATATATAGCTAGTAATTATTAACTATAATATCTCTCTTTTCTTGAAATATTATCTAGGGATAATTAAGTAAGAGTAGACTCTTGGATCTAAGTAGCTAGGCGATAAAGTTTTGAGATAGCTAGTTATCTATACTAGTAGACTTTTTATCTAGGCAGTAATAGCGTGTCGTTTTATAAAAGATAACGAAGAGTTCGCTAAAGATAAGCTTAATAAGATTCTTAAGGGTACTAGCTTTAAAGGTATACTAGAATAGTATCTTAATTAAATATATATTACTATACTTCAAAACTCTATACTAACTACTTTTAGACTACTAGAGAAAGTGCGGTTATATATAATATAGCGAAGAATTCTTAGAAGTATTATTAACTTATTTTCCCCCCTTCTTATTACCTCGCTAATAAAGGTAATTAGTATCTCTAAGATACGGGTTATATAGACTCTCGAAAGACTATAAGCTATCCTAGATATTCTATTAGATATTACTAGATTACTCCGCCTCTATTACCCTTTATTCCGTGACTTTCTCTATAATAAAGACTAATATAGGGGTTACTAGGTAGATAAGAAGGACGTATACTAGCTAGTAGCTATTAGCTATATATAACTAATGTCTTAGACACTTAAGAAGGACATTTACGATATGCGTGCTCCTAGTACTTAAGCTAACTAAGTTAACTATAGTTATCTATAGGAATTCCTTTTACTAGAAGTTTAGTACATATGTCTCTACTAGGTCTAGTATCTGTAATAGAGTAGCTCTTAGGTTTACGATAATAAGGAAGCCTACCGGTTTTTATAGGCTCATTTACTATACTAGCTTAAGGTACTTGAGTAAATAGGTAAGATCTTAGAAGGCATTTAAGTAATCTTATCCTTAGAAGCTCACGTTTCGGTAAGCTAGTTATTACTTATATAGAGTTCTAGCTAACTTGTCCTTAGGATACTAAAAGACCTAATTAGTGTGGATTTATCTATAATATAAAGCGATTTGTTTTATATAACTAATTAGTAATTAAATAAGTACCCTTATAATTATATTACTCTACTCTCGTCTTTATACTAGGAAATAGTATTATTTAAAGGGAGTTTGAGGGATATATCCTAGATTAGATTACATTGAAACTAAAAGTATAAAGACACTAGAATATGGCGCTATAGACGCTTAAGGGCTATACTAGCTTCGTTAATTCCGTAGCCTTCTCTCTCGATAGTAGCTAGGTTATATCGGGGTCGGGCAATTAGATAGTGTAGCTCTAGGACATAGCTACGGGAGCAGCGTTATAGACACTCGAGGGCTATATTAACTAGGTCTCCTTAGTAGCCTTCTCTCCCGATAGTAGCTAGATCATGTCGGGGTCGGGCGATTAGACGGTGCGGCTCTAGGACGTGGCTATAGGAGCGGCGCTATAGACGCTTAAGGGCTATACTAAGTTGGTCTCCTTAGTAGCCTTCTCTCCCGACGGTAGCTAGGTCGTATCGGGGTTAGATGATCGGACGGTGTAGCTCTAGGATACGGCTATAGGAGTGGTGCTATAGATATTCGAGGGCTATATTAACTTGGTCTCCTTAGTAGCCTTCTCTCCCGATAGTAGCTAGGTCATATCGGGGTCGGATAATCGGATAATACGGCTCTAGGACACGGCTACGAGAGCGGCGCTCTAGATATTCAAGGGCTATATTAGCGTTATTAATTCCGTAGTCTTCTCTCCCGGTAGTAGCTAGGTCGTGTCGGGGTCGGGCGATTAGATGGTATAGCTCTAGGATATAGCTATAGGAGTGGTACTCTAGACGCTTAAGGGCTATACTAGCGTTATTAATTCCGTAGCCTTCTCTCCCGACAGTAGCTAGGTCATATCGGGGTCAGACGATTAGATAGTGCGGCTCTAGGACGTAGCTATAGGAGCGGCGCTATAGACACTCGAGGGCTATATTAACTAGGTCTCCTTAGTAGCCTTCTCTCCCGATAGTAGCTAGATCGTGTCGGGGTCGGGCGATTAGACGATATAGCTCTAGGACACGGTTACGGGAGCGGCGCTATAGATATTCGAGGGCTATATTAACTTAGTCTCCTTAATAGCCTTCTCTCCCGACGATAGCTAGGTCATATCAGGGTCAGATGATTAGATAGTATAGCTCTAGGATATAGCTATAGGAGCGGCGCTATAGATATTTAAGGGCTATATTAACTCAGTCTCCTTAGTAGCCTTCTCTCCCGATAGTAGCTAGGTCATATTAGGGTTAGATAATCGGATAGTATAGCTCTAGGATATAGCTATAGGGGCGGCGCTCTAGACACTCGAGGGCTATATTAGCGTCGTTAATTCCGTAGCCTTCTCTCTTGATAGTAGCTAAGTCATATTAGGGTTAGATAATTGGATAGTATAGCTCTAGGACACGGCTACGGGGGCAGTACTCTAGACGCTTAAGGGCTATACTAGCGTTATTAATTCCGTAGCCTTCTCTCTTAATAGTAGCTAGGTTATATCGGGGTTAGGTAATTAGACACTATAGCTCTAGGACGTGGCTATAGGAGTGGCGCTATAGATACTTAAGGGTTATACTAAGTTAGTCTCCTTAGTAGCCTTCTCCCCTAATAGTAAGTTACTACTAATCTTAAAAGTATCTAATTATTAAGTAATAGAGAGTAATACGAAGATCCTTTAGTTGCCTCTTAATTATTACTAGTATAATTTAGCTAGTTAGAATAGAAATCTTATTTTAGGGCATTTATCTAAGAGAATTTCATTTTTCTACTTTAAAATAGCTATAAAGCTTTTTATATAGAATTAAGATAATTTATTTCTTAGGTAATCTTAGGGAACTATCTATTTTTATACTATTTTAAAATCGCTACTTACCTTTTATTATTTTCTATAAAATATAGTATTTAATGTATTTTCTATAATAAAAGGAGGCTAGATACCTTACTAATAACTAAATATAATTAAGTACTAGCTTTCTATCTAATAATTAGATAAGTGAGCTAATAGTACTATATAGATACTATATTATAGGACATACGGGGCTATTCTTTATACTAAGATTATTACTCGCTTTAATCCGAGGTATTAACCCATATAGTTATCTTATATGAATCTATATACTATAGCCGCTATAAGGCTATTAATGATCTCTTATATAGTAGGGAGGCCTAAGAACTTAGTAAAGACCTTTTTATATATTTTAGGGATGATATAAGCTTAGTAGGATAGCTATAATAGAGGAAGTTTATTCTACTATAAAAGGATACTCTTTATAAATTAGGTATAAGGGCGATAATACGAACGTGATTTTTTTAGTCAAAAGTATCTAAGTTAGGGCATCTAGGAGTAGCTATAGAATATAACTTATAAGAAAATATAAGAGATAATAAGTTATATATAGATTTTAAGATATTTGAAGTTAAAGTACTTATTATTTTTTCTGGTACGTAGGGTTTTCTGTTATATAGGGATAGACGTTATAATATAAGTTAATTATAGGATATAATCTTATATTCGAGTTAGATCTAAAACTTTAGAATGCATTTCTTATCTTAAAGATAGAGTACTTTAATATATTAATTAAGGTAATAAAGTATCGAGAATCTCTTATAGATACCCTCTTAAGTTAATTCCTCTACTTTACTCGAACCGCCTTCCTTTATACTTAACTATTTATCCTACTACTTCCTTATTAAGTAGTAGAGAGGTCTTAGATACGTATTATAGTAGTATAATATCCTCTTATTATAGTACTCCCCCCTCTATAGTAACCGTAGGTCGTAGATATAGTAGGAATATATATATAAATCTCTTTCTCTTCTCTCTTCTCGCCTTTTTCATTTCTAAGAACTAGTCCTCGTTAACTAAGATAGCGAAGTATATGTTATATCTATTACTAGTGAACTCCGTAGCCTTTCTACTCTAAGAAAGAAGGAATCTGAGAATTACGAAAGGTAAATAACTATTTATATATACTATGTAGTGATCTTAAGTAGCTACTATAATTATACTTCTAATTTTATAGTTTAAGCTATTAACTACTCCTATATCTATATTTACTCTAGAACTAACGTGGTTTGGAATAGAGGTGAAAGTAATCTACTCTTATTATTAATATTTAGTTAATATAGTAAAAGGCGAATTACGTATCGCTATTTTCTAGTTAACTATTTTAAGTAGGCTCTACTTCTAGATACTTATAGCTATATACCCTTACCTAGTTATACTTTAAGTACTACCGCTTATTATTAAAGCTAGTTTATTATTGTAGAGCGGAGCTAATTCTTACTTATAAATAACTAAAGGTAACTTATATATAAGTATACTCTATTATACGTTACTATAAGCTTTATTCACGTAATCTATAAGTAAGATATACCTCTAGAGTCCTAAATCCTATAGTCCTAGATCTGCTATAAATACCATTCCCAAATCCTCTAAAAAGGTAATAACTTTAATGAAGTTAGTATGAAGGAATATATTATTCGAGAATCCGGATAACTTTATTAATAATACTAATAAACGTAACTTATATAAGTATAGTATATAAGATAGAAAATAATAGTATTAAAGTAAGATAATAAATTAAGGATAACTAAGTATATATTAATTAGCTTATCCTCGCTACTAGTATAACCTGTTCTAAAACACGGAGAATTTTAAGTATAAGCGGAATTCCTATTATAGGTAGTAAATATAGTAGGACTTAGGTTAAGATTAAGAAAGCTTAAGATATTTGTGAGATATTTAAAGTTATAGAAGTATTTTAACCTCTATTTAAATCCGACTTAGGTTAGCTTAAAAGAATAGTAGGCGGGAAGTTACTCTTGGAAGAGGTATTAGAATCCTAATCTAATTTAGTTAAACTTCACAGAACTCTACTAGTTATTAATATTAATGGACTTATTAAATAAGTCTAAAGCTAGCGTTATTAATTATAGATACTAAGATCTATGAAACTCGATATAGGAACTATTAAATATAGGTACTAATATTAGTTATCTATTACTTATATGAAGTAATTTATAAAAAGAAATTAGCTAAAGGTATGAAATACTTGTATTTTAGGGCATAAAAGCTAATTAATTCTTTAGAGCTACTAAAACGAGATATATAGTCTAACTATTATATCCTTCTTAGTTAGGCTTAATTTTAGGGACACATTTTCCCTTAATGAAAAAATTAGTCTCTATTACCTTATTTATATTTACTTAAATAGTAAGGATTCTACCTTTTTTATTTTAATTAAAACCTAATAATAAGAGTAGAATATTATAATTACGAGCATATATTTGGTTCCTAAGTAGACTTAAGTTATTATATTAATAGTATATATTACAACTCCCTATTATTCCTATATGATTACTCCAAATATAATAGAAGACAGGACCTATTTAAGCGTAAAGATTACTATAGAGATTACCTTCGTAAGGTCTATAAAGAGGATATAGGGTACTTGTATTAGAGATATTAGAAGTATCTCGAACGTAACTATACCTAACTATAAGACTAGAAATCTGAAAGCTGGATTTATTATAGCTATAGGAAATATATACGCGATTAAGAGGGCCTAGAGCCGATGCCTTTAGTCCTAGATATATAGTTAGAAAGTAGAATAGAGGCTATAGCCTATAATACCAAATTTCGAAAAGAGAATAGAAGGTAACTAAGAGCCTTCCTTTCTTTCCGACGAGGCCATATAAGTAAGGTATTAGGAAGTATACTTTATTTAACTTCACCTTAGTATATTCGGATATAGTCTTACTATATGGCTTCTCTTATATGCCCTTATATAATTATTTTATCCTACTTTAGTAGAAGAAGGAGTATATAGAGGCGGCGTTTAGTGGAATATATTAACTTCGCTTTACTAGAAGATAATAGGGCAGGGTTTAAGGCATGCCTCTCCTTTAGCTCTACGTGACGTTTTGGAACTACTATATTATATACCTGGTATTCGTTAATAGAAATAGTCTTTATAGCTCTTTATATTAGTTATATATATAATTTATAAAGTACTACTAAACTTTACTCATTAAACTAAAGCCTTTATTATATTTCATTAAATTTTTACGTTAAAAGAATCTATAAATAAAGTAAGCTAGTAGATTTCTTCTAGGCTTATACTAATCGTAATAATAGAGATATACCTTAGAACTATTACCTATAATCTTAGCTTCGAGTTAGGCTATATAGATATTAGATATTCTTTACGAAAAGGAAGTATATAAGAGGTTAAAGTTAAAAGTATTAGTGAATTCGATTATTCTTACTATAAGCTAAAGATAACTCATCTCTAGGTTTTTAGTTAATTATTTATATTAGCTTTATTAGGGCATACTTATTATTTATAAAGAATTATATTATATAGTATTTAGACACGGCGCTATAATTACTAATATAAAAGTACTAAGTTGGCGGAATGAGAAAAAAGAAATAGAGGATTATTAGGGTAATAGAAACCGCCTCTCCTCTACTCTAGAGTTAGTAGTAGTACCTAAGGTATAACCTAGTAGGGGTATATAGCTATAAGCGCCTAGAAGTAGATATCGCTAAAATAATTAACTGAAAAACTCGCGACGCTTAACTTACCTTCTACTATATTATAATTATTTTTGTCTCTATTTTTAAAGGATTTCTGAGAGATTAAAGAAAAATGGACTTTACTTAATAATATATAGTTTTCTCGGGCGCCCTTATTAGGCTCCCGATAATTATATAGGCTATAAGATATATCTCTAGCCTAGTATAGAAATATTAATATAGCCTTTATAAATATATATCTATTTCTAAAAAGATAATACTCTTAGAAGTATTCTTAATACTTATTATCTTAGTAGCGAACGTAATTTGCACTACTATTAATATTTATAGTATATAAATACTCATATATTAATCTAGGCTAGTATTAACTATAAACTTCGTATTTCTATTATTTGGGTATTATATAAGCTCTTTATATAAAAGTAGTAGCCTTTTATTATTGGATTATAATTATATTTATTATTAGGTAACTAGTATCTCGATTATTAAGGCTCTAGTATACTTAGTTATTACCATTATTTTAAAGATAAGGAAGGCGGATATTATTTCTCAGATAATAACTTGGATGGTCTATCTCACTTCCCCTACTATAACTATAATCTAACTAGTACTATAAGTATTCTTAATAATTATTATTATACTCTTATTAACGTTTACTATTCCTACTAGTTATTATTATGAGGTCTTTATAGTTATGTATTAGTTCTTAGTAGTAGTAATTATAGTAATAGTTTAGATCCACGTAAGAGTAGGAAGATGGAATATAGTTCCTACGATATACTTACTAGGCGCCTCTAGTATCTTAATAATTATGCGGTATTTTTGGATCTTTAGAATTATATACCGGAATCTGAGGATTAGAAGCAAGCTTATATGAGTAATAGTAGAAAGGGATAGTAAGATTATAATTATATCTATTATACTCCTAAGGCCTTGGGATTTTAAGGCTAGCTAGTATATTAAAATCTGTATACTATGCCTAAGTTAGAGTTCTTATTTGTAGTAGTACTCTTTTTACCTCTTATCGTATGAGCTCGTTAATAGTAATATAGTTATCCGCCTAATAATTAGGGAGAGGGAAGGGTTCACGGTGCTACTTGCGAGTAAAGGAACCCTAGAGATACTCGCTTTAGTTAATAGTTCTTATAGTAGAGAAATCCAACTTAGAACTTATAGTATAGTCTTACTCTTTACTAGCGGGGTCGGAATTACTAGAATATTACTATATACTTATTAGGCTTTAGAAGAATATTATATATAAAGGACTAGTTACTACTATATATATCTCTTCTAGGAGATTAACGATAATATAGCCTATAAGAGTATAATAGACTTATATCTTTATAGGTTATCGTTATATAGTATAGGTAAGGATATCTCTAATCTCGTTCGTATTCTAACTTAATTTAGATTCTCGAGCTATAACTAATTAATATAAGACTTAATATAGAAAAGGAGATCTATTTAACTATTAAAATAGTACTAGGTAATATTATAGTTTTAAGTAAGCTTAGCGAGTTCATTAATTTACTATACTAATTATAATATAGTATATATTAGCTAAAAGGTAAGTAAAGAGGCTTAGAAGTTATAATTAGATCTCTTAGAAATAAAGGTTTACCTCTTTAAGCTTAAGTTTCATCTAGAGTTAGTATTTAGAGATAGAAAAGGAAATCTAGAGAGTTAGAATAGTTAATGAAACTTTCTAGTATATAGGCTTATACTAATTAATAAATTATAGAAGAGTTACTCTACTAAAACTATAGCTCGAGTACCTATATAATATTTTCAAGGTACTAGGAGCCGCAAAGTTCTATAGGCTACTATATATAGTAATATAGGTATTAGAACTATATATCGAGTAAGACCTTAGAAATACTATTATATTATATAACTAATCCCTTAACTTAAGCGTTGCTTTTGAAGCTATTTTATGCGGTGTATCACGTGACACTATAAGAGAGCCACTTCTGGTAGACCTCTAATAATTAGCCTCTATTTTACGCCTCCGTTCTTTAAGAAAATCTCTAAATCTAGGCCCTAATAAGTCACTCTAATTTCTACCTGGAATTCTTAAGGTAGTAATTTATACCCGGTTATAGCCTAACTCGTAGGAGAATATATAACTAAATTATTAAATATAATATTCCATAATTAATGAACTATAGTAGTACTACTAACTCACATGACCCGGAATAATATTATAATCTACTACCTTAATAATATTAAGGTGTAAAGATAAAGATAGGGTAATATAGACCTTTACGAGAATATTCTAAGATATATATCTCAAGCGGAGTTAGAATAAAATTATCCCTTTTATTTAAAATAAGACTACCTAATCTGATTTCTATTAGATTATAGATCTTATGGATTTAGAAATAGGGAATAATACTTCGCTATATAATATTAGTAAGAAGCTAATCCTTACTTTACTCTAATGTGTAGTAAGGCTCTATAAAGGTGACGAAGATACTAAGGAAGAGGCGACGAATCTCATTAAATATAGGGAATTTCGAATAATCCTAAGTATTAGAATCCAAGATAAACTTTCATAGGCTATATATAAATAATTCATAGTAAGTATTAGATACAAAGGACTAACTACCGAAAATTCTATTAATACCGGCTTATTCTTAGTAAAATAAAAGAATAAAGTCTATTAACTAGATAATAAAGTAATCTTTATTAAGAACATTATATCCTTATACTATAGCTAGCTAGATACGCTATAAAATGTTTATAAAAGCGCTAGGGTTAATAAGCCATTTATATTCCATAACTTTATAATACTTATAGGCGCCTTAAGCTTCCTTGAGATATCTTAGCTTATTATTCTTTTTCCTTATATCTTCTAGTAACTAGAGGGAACCTCTAATAATACTAAGGTATTAGACTATAAACTAGTTATATAGTATAGTATTCTATCTTCTAATTCCGCTATTTTATATACTCTAGTAGAGGTAGACCCGACCCCTTATAGCGATAATAAGTTATTGAATTATGGATTAGTCTCGCCTCTATATACTAGCCTAAACCTTAACTAGAGCTTCCTTAACGAAGATAATACTACTAAGATCTTTTAATTTAGCCTAGAACTTAATAATAATATATTAACTAATAAGCTAGCCTTATTACCTCTTTTCTATAATACTAATATAATAAGTAAGGAACTCTATAGCCGCGTAACTACTACTATAGTCCAGGGTTCCTAAGCTACCTCTACGTTTATGAACTCTTCGAAGGCTACCTTTAGCGACGAAGAGGCCTAATAGTAATTAGCGATATACTATTCCCTTAATATATAAGTTAATAGAGAACTATTATAACTATTTATGGATATAAAGCTCTAGGTTAGGGGGACTTATATTATTCACCAAAAATTATTATAGCTTTTTGAGGACCCGGCGCTTATATAGGGTTAGTTAAAAATACTCTAGAAAAGTATAATAAAACACTATAACCTTATAATAGCCCTAACCTTTATATCTGTTTTTAAGAATACTATTATAGCTAGGGATAGAAAGGGAGGCTATAAAGAGGAATAGACTCTCTTAATAATTCCCGAGGAATCTAAAGAGTAGGCTAGACTAGAAGAGGGAAGTAAGGAAGAGGAAAATAAACCTGGTTAGGTAGAGCTTAAGATAATAGATCTATTATTCCTTAAGCTACCTTATACTCTTAAGAAATAAAGATTACGTGAAGTAAGATACTACTTAGGTATAATCTAAGTAATTAGCTAAGATAAGTTTTGGAAATAAGCTAAAGAAGGCGACTTAATCCTAGCTAATGTTTTCGTAACTATTCTCTAGATAACTAAGGTAATAAGGACCTTTTGTAAATATTCTAACCTAATATTATTCTAATTAATTTCTATTTAAATAGACCTAGTATCCTTTGAGCTTACCTTATAATTCTCGAGAGGAGACTACTCCGCTAAGACCATTTTTCGGATATAGGGTTAAATAAAGGATATTCTAGGAAGAATAAGAGTTACTAAAGCTGAATTCTTACCTATAGTTAGTACTTTTACTACTACCTTTAATAATATTAAGAGTAGGGAAACGCTTTATTAAATAGTTCACTAGTTTAGCTAAAACGGAGAATATAGAACTTTTCTAGCCGGATTTATACTAGTAGGAATTTCAGGTAAGGATAAGAGGGGCTAGTAATGTGAAGTTTACGTTATATATCTATTTCATTATTTAGTATCTTTTTAACCTAAAGCTAAGGGGTAATACTATACTAAGTTATTATTATTAATATTAGCTAGTGAATTCTATTACTCCCTTTTCTTTTATCTTTCCCTATTTACCTTCTTAATTACTAATCTCTAAGTTCTCCTTTAACCGCTATAGCTATAATACTTATATTATCTATTCTATATACTCTATCTACTCTAAAGCTATCTTGAATTAGATAGAAAGTATGAGCGAAGCCCTAGTCCTAGTATCTCGTTACTAAAGATAATTAATAGCTAGGTATTAGCTAGTAGGGATTAGCTAAATAATTTCATAGTAGTGCTCTAAATAACATATAACTATCTTGGGATCTATGTCCTTACTTATATTAGACTTTCTATACTAATTCTCCTATAATGCCTCTACTCCTCTCGATTATACTTAGTTCACGTAATGAGCTCAGGCTTATAGGTCTATATATATAGGGCATTTTTCATTAATTCCATCAATTATTAGGTATTAAAGTAGTATTTAATTAGGAGTTAACTACCCATAACGCTTTATAAGTATATTGACCCAATATTCCTGGCCTAAAATCAGCTAATTTATCTAATCTTATAGTATTGCCTCTCACTCCTCTCTCACCGCCGCCTCTATCTCTCTTATAGAGGGTAGCTAAAGGATATAATAGGCTAGTAAGCGAGCTGAAAAGGGGGTCGCGAATAGGAGGTTCGCTTAAAAAGCTTAGTAAGCTAGACTTCCTACTAGCTACCAAATCTGCGCTATTCCTAGGCCGCTATCTCCGTCTTCTAGAGTCGCTAGGTTTTGGTTTAGTTTTATAATATACTCGAGAAAGGGGCGGAGTTAGGTACTATTTCTAGAAGAAATTAAAAGCATTTTGAGAAGCTCTATACTACTATCTCTCTAGTTCTGTTAAGGGGAAGCTAGTTATATAAGTGTTATAAAGGAGATCCTAAATAGTTATAACTATATTTGGTGATATCGCTAAAGGACTAATTATCTTATATAAAGCTCTATTCTTCTCTGCATTTCTTTAAGCTTATTATAGCTCGGATCGGAGGTAACCTAGTATGAAGAATTAGACCAAGGAATTATAGCTTAATTAACGGCACTTACTATAAGTACTATTATTATTATTTCAAGCCTTTAATATAAAGCTATAGATCTTATGAAGCTATAAATCCAGTTTCCCCCTCTCTTCTTATTACTTCCCCTGCTTTATAGTTATTAACGAAATCGGCTTCCCCTTAACTTACCGTGAAAGTTTTAGCCACACTCGCTAGACAGGGATACTTATAAGCACCTTGCTAGAAGAGGTGAGACGCCACATAAGGTCTTTGGCGAGCGATAAATAGCTTTCACGATATAATACCCCTTGAGCTACTTTATACCCGCACGCGCTCTCGCTATTTTCTTGGCTATATAAAAAAAGTAAAAGTAAAGCTTCTAGAATTTTCTAGTTTAACTCATCTAATAGTTAGAAAATTACCTAACTAATATATAAAATTCACCTCTCCCAAGCCCCTCTCTATTAAAGCTATAAAAATATATATAAAATAAAATAATTAATTAATTAATATACTTATATAATAGCTTAACGACGGCCTCGTGCCCGTTCGAAGCAGCCCTCTGAAGCAGCGTCTGACCGTACTCATCCTTTAAATTGACCTCGACCTTGCTAGTCTCGAGTAATAGCTTGACGACGACCTCGTGCCCGTTCTAAGTAGCCCACCAGAGCGGCGTCCGACCGTGCTCATCCTTCGAGTCGACCTCGACCTTACTAGTCTCGAGCAGCAGCTTGACGACGGCCTCGTGCCCCTCCTCAGCAGCCCACGAGAGCGGCGTCCGACCGTGCTCATCCTTCGAGTCGACCTCGACCTCGACCTTGCTAGTCTCGAGCAGCAGCTTGACGACGACCTCGTGCCCGTTCTGAGCAGCCCACCAGAGCGGCGTCCGACCGTACTTATTCTTTAAATTGACCTCGACCTTGCCAGTCTCGAGCAGCAGCTTGACGACGGCCTCGTGCCCGTTCAAAACAGCCCACGAGAGCGGTGTACAACTCGGCTCGTCACTAGCACCAGAGAATCCTTTTACCGTCATTTGGAGTCGTTTCAGTGCCACCTCCTTCCCCTCCCCATAGAGAGGCGGCATAGACACCTCGCAGAGACCTAGTAAGCAGTACGTAATATCCTCTTCTTTTATTATCTAGCGTCGCGCTGCCCATCTTATCCGCTTAGCTATATTGAAATCAGAGAATGGATTTCCTCGTAGAGCTTGAATTGGAATTCCAGTGATCTCTTGGAGTGACTTTTCGAGTGACTATTTATCGCCTAATCGCGTGCCTTCTTTCGAAAAGAACACGACCGTTACTGGAGCAATAAGCTCTTGAAGCGTCTAGCCTCGAGTAAACTACCTGCTACCTCGGAAAGCTAATTCCTATGTACTCTAGCTTGGCTGAACGTCTCCGTTATAACCGGGTACTAATATATCCGCGAGGTACACGTAATATCTCTCCGCATATTGATACTAGCGGAACATAGAATTAATAGCCGTTGTAAGCTTAGTAGAGTTGGACTTATCGATATAGCAGGTGTTGACCCAGAAGTATTATAGGCCATCCTTAGCCGCTTGTTCTCCACAAAACTTAATCTTGTTATAGCTAGATTTACTATTGCCCGCACCGCTAACGAGATCCTGATAAGTGACCTCTTAGCCATCTATCCAAGTATGCGAAAGTATTACGTAAGGAAAGGTATTATGGGTGGTAGCCTAGATTAGGCTAAATTCGCCAGAGCTTTTCATCTCCAAAAGACGTATGATTTCGGGCGGCTAGGTTCTCGTATATCTGAAGATGTTAATGTGAGATTGAAATCATAATTCTAGACTAGAATGGAGTGTGGGATAAGAGTATTTAATAGAGAGTAGCCCTTCGCGCGGCGTGGATATAGTATATAATGTATTTCGTAGCGTAGCGTAACCGGAGGCCGCCTGCGGATTATGGCTTAACTAATCTATAGTCACAATACCGTAATTTAGACGTCGAGATTTAGTAAAAGATTATTAGAGTACAGAATTATTAGTATATAGAAATGCGATTAATAAGTAAGTTATAATAATATTAAATGGAGGCTTGTATTAAGTTATAGTAAACGCCCTTTGGTAATCTAGTAACTTAATGTTTATTTTTAGAACTACTTACTAAGTAATATTTAACTTAGTTAAATATTACATACTACGCCTGTGACTAATTATCAAGATTTATTTCGCATAGTAGATGCATGATCTGAGTATATAAATAGTCCAAGTTCACTATACTATATATATATATATATATATCTAGTTCAAATTACTCTATTCCTAACCCTGATTTCGCGCTCTGCCTCTTCTAATTCTTAATCACGTGATCTTAATCAATAAATAATACTACTAAAGCGATACGTGGCAATTACTCAGCGACGCTAAATTCGAAGAGATAAGAGGCTAATTCGATTTTTATAGTATATGTAGGAAGTAGGTTAGAGTGCCGTTTATCATTAAGCTAGTCGAGATGAAATATATAATAACTAAGGAGTTCGCTAAGCCTTAGGCTTCACTATTTACAAGCCATATTCATCTAATGCTACCTCTAACCACGATTAGCCTAAGGCCTCGAGATTCAAAATAGTAAGTATAGCCGAAGTGTGTTTTTCAAAGTATAGTACTAAGGATAAAGTTCCCGTGATTTTAAAATTTACCCCGCACCCCATTATTCTTAACTATACTTCTTTTGTTTATATCTTCGTTAATTACGGTCTAATGCACGTGCATAATAGCTCATTTTAATCGTCACAATGTCCTCTTTCTAATAATATTAAAATTTCTAAAATCCGACGGAAATTGGGCTCAGTACTTAGTATGCCAGCCCTTAGCCGCGATGATAGCCTCAATACGATTATTCATACTTGTACCTAACTTATCAAAGAGATCTTGGTCTAGAGTATCCTAAGCGGCTTGGAGGCAAGACTCTAATCTTTACCGTGCGTGTTCTGACTCCGACTTATTAGCTATAACCTCAGGGAATATCTCATAGCACCGTGTCTTCAAGGCCCACCAAATATGCTCAATTAGGTTAAGATCGGGGGAGTAGGCTAGCTAGTCTTTAAGTAATATGATCCGCATCTTTGTAAACTAAGCCTTAACCTTCTTTGCATAATAAATAGAGGTATTATCCTGCATAAATTCGTATCCCTTTTCAAGCCCAGAGAAGATTAGAGTAACTTCTACCTCTAGAACCTCAAGGTAGGACTCTATAGAGTACCTATGCTTCGCCGACTCAAAGTCCCTATCTATAATATAAAGGTTACTCCTCCTAGTATCCCAAAAGGCTCCCCAGACCATAACCTTCATGTTCTTATTCGTACTATAGGTTTGGACTATTTATGGTTACTATTTCTCTATCGACGTACGAAAGCACTATTCATCTCGTTTCCCCCGCCCCCTCTCTATACTATACTCATCGCTCCACGTAATCATCCCCTACTCCTTAGGCCTCTTACCTCTATGTCGTAGGCACCAAGTAAGCCGAGTATTGGCATTCTTTTGCGTAAGAAAGGGCCGTCTCTTATACTTCTAGTTCTTAATTCTATATGCCTTTAAGATCTTCTTAACTATGTCCTTCTTAAACGTTACCCCACAGGCTTTAATGACCTCCGCGTATATATGCTTAGGAAACTTCTATACGTGACGGAGTATAAGTCGTTCTTTGGTATCTAAATAGTACTTTGGCTAGCCGGTTCGAGGTAAGGAGTGCCCGTTATCGCGTTATGTCTCTTTGTCGATAGTGTCTATGACGGTAGAATATAGGTAATTATAGTACCGCGAGATGATAGCCTTTTTTGCCCCCCTATTAGATATACTAATTATCCGTCCTCTCTCAAACTCGGATAAGGGATCCGTACGAGGCTCATTCCTATTAATTGGACCAAGAGGAGTACGTTAAGGTAGTATATTAAGAAGTTTATATAGGTAGGAGGAAACGCGAACGCGTAAAATCGCGCCTTTAAGCGAAAAATCACGGGAACTTTACCGACGCGACTATATAGAGACCGACCGACTTTCTTGCACGGAATTTACTCCCCTTTGAATAAGAAAAAATAATTGTTATAACTTGAATTACCTCCTATCATTTAATATTACTATAGCTTCAAGCTTAAAAAATATTAATTAGGTGGAGATAAAACCTCAGGTAAAGAACTGAGTTACAAAATAATTAATTTATTAAAACACAATTCATGAACCTTTATATAAGCTCTCGCGAAATTAAATAACTATATTAAAATTAAAATACATTAAATAAAGTTTTACTAAGTAGACAATAATTACTATTAACGTCTATCCCTATATGCCGAAAAAACCGGTGTACCGAAAAATCTTTCTAGTTTCGGGGTCTTAAATCTCTACTATATAAATATATAAAGCTATAATCTGTTTACTATTATTCTTTAGCTATTTCTCTATAAGGGCTCGACTTATAGTCAGAAAATACTATAGTTTAGCTATACTATCGATTATCCTATTAAGAGTATTAAAAGCTACTATAGCTATTACCCTTTACTCTATTATAACTATTATCCTATCCCCGGAACTCGGGGCCGTAGTATAGAGCTCCTAGTAAGTTCAAGTATAATACTAAAGTTTGAAGACATAGAGTATAAGGAAACCTATCTACCGGATTTATCCGGACAAAAGTGGAAGGTATACGAAATAACGTATCTTAATAAGCGAGGAAGGGTTTATCGCCCTTATCAAATATTGTATTTATAGCTACACGAGTCCTATTTTAATTATATACTTTATAGGTATTACGTAAAGTGTGGCGTAATATAACGTTCTTCTAGAAGTTTCCTATAGGCCAAGCGTTTAGTTCTACACTACTATACTATAGCAGAATCAGGGGGGTATTAATGAATTCTATTTATCCCCTTTTATATAATATAGACGACCTAAAAAGCTTATAAGCTTACTATAAGAAGACAACCCACGAGTTATCCAAGCACTTGCGACCTCTCTAAATTCGATACTAATACTAATTTCAATCCCCTCCTAGGATCAAGTCTCTAGGCACATAGCCGAACTATCTATTAGTAAGTCCAGTAGCCTTATCTCGAATTAAAGAGTAATAGTAGCTTCACTAAAGCTATTTATAACATCGATAGTAGTCACAATCACGTCGAGCTTACTTCCCTTCTCAAGGTAGGTATACCTAGTATTTATAGATTTCTCTGCCTTTATATAGACCTTATCTCTATTCTTAATAATGCCGGTGTACTTGGGGTTTATAGCTTCCTCTACCTTTATATTAGCCTTACCTCTATCTTCAACGTAAGTATACTAAGTGTCCGCGGCTTCCCTTACTATCGTATTAGTCTTATTCAGCTTCGGCTAGGGTTAAAGGTTACTCCTAGTAGTAGAGCCTATAGCTTATTCTTCTTATCTAGGTTAGTAAGATTCAAGAGTAGGTATTAGGAAACCCACCGTCGATAATACGACCCGAATAGCGGTATCTCTCTTATACGAGGGCAGCGATAACTACGATTATAACACCGCGGTAGACGATGTTCACGATAACATTAGGAGTCCAGAGGACGTCACAGCTAGGTAATAGGATTAAAGACATACTAAATGAGAGGGTTAGTTAATATAGAGTACCGTAGTAGGAAGGAAAAGGATAGGAAGATCTCTTAATAGACTATTCCAACGAAGATCTTTAGGCTAGATTACTTACTCAATAAGCGTTATAGACGAGAGATTTGAGAAATAGCACTAAAGGAGAAGAGAACTCGAGGTAAGAGAGAAGAGGTAGAGGCTTTAAAAGCTTTAGTAGAGGTCAGAGATATACTTATATTAATAAAAGAGCTCTAGGCGACGTAGATAAGACGAGCGAACTAGTAAAGGCGACGCAGGAGTCTAAGGTACCGATATTATTAAAACGAGTTACTAATGTAGTAAGGGCGACGTAGAACTTTTCTCTCTTAAACCTAATCCTAGCCCTAGCGACGTAAGAGAGGATACTAATATAGTGAGGGTAATATAGAATATTCTTCCGAGTATTAGAGCCGGGTTAAGGTGACATAGAAACTCCTTAAGAGAGCCTTAGTAGACTAAGGCGACGCAGTTCATATAATTTGGCGTATTAGAGCTAGTATATTTAGGGATAAGAGGGATTAAGGGTACTCAGGAACTTAAAGCGACACAAAAACTACTAGATATTATTTATATTAGTAGTAGGCGACATAGATTATTTAAAATAATTTCCCCCATTAATCCGCTATTTTATATTACCTTAATAACTATAGATAAATAAGTATATAGAAACGAAACCTAGGGATTTTAACCGGCTAAGGCAACGCCAAAATCCCGAGCTTCCAGGTTAAAGGTAATATAGATTATTCCACCTGATTTTAGCTTTGGACCCGCTAGTTTACGTCGCCTCGAAAACCATATATGTAATAAGGTCGTAGAGACGACGATTAAAATAGTTAAGGCGACGCAGAATCTATATATAAAGGCGTAATCCTTAGATTAGCTATATAAGTCGGTTCTACGTCGCCTGGATATGAGGGGCTAAGAAAACCCTAAGGTAACACAATTTATGATCGTGAAGAAGGCAAATTAGTATTCCAATTAACCTAAAGGGATATAAGCCCGCGGCTCAGGGGTATGAATTCGGCTAAGGTATCAATTATTCTAGCTACTACTAAGCCCACTATATTAGCGCTAATTATAGAGGCTTCAAATTTTCAGAGATAAATACCTAGGAATACTAGGATTCCCGAGGTTAGTGACATTATTTCAAATAGTAACCTAGTACCACGAGTAGGTATTAGACATTCTAGTCTCTAATATTATTAAGGTATAAAGAGGGTTCAAATTATTTTCCTTCCTACCTATAATATTGAAATATTACGTCGCCTTAGTAGTATAGGGGAAGCCGGGAGATTGGATTAAGGACTTAGGGGTATAGTGTAATAGGAGCTGAGCTATAACTACTAAGGCGATATAAAACTTTAGGCTTCTATCCTTCTTATACTCTTTATTATTCAAGTAGTAACTAGCTTCCTATTTAAGTTACTACCCTCCTCACTAAAAACATTCGCGTATTTACCCTCCTTATGAAACTAAAGACGACTATAAGGGTACTATAGAAGAAATATCATAGTATAGCTTTACTTGCCCTAGTAGAGTAGAAAGAAACGAGTTCCCTACGGGTAAGATTTCTAATCATTTTACTCTAAATAAACATTTAATAATAATATACTTAGTAGATTCTAGTATAGGAAATAACTCTATTACAAGTTTTTCACGAAACTTCTCTGCTCACCTACTTCCTCGAAAGAAGATAAATACTCGGAAAATAACTAAATCCTCTATAAACTCGAGTAGAGTAACTAAGGAGCCTACGAGATTTCGATATATTATATCTAGCTACAAAAAGATATTTACACGAAAAGTAGTACTAAGCGATTATAACCTTATATACTATACTAATAAACGACTCTATAAGTATGAACTTAAATCATACTAAAAGCGGTTTAGTTAGCGGCGGGATAGAGAATAGTATTAAAAACTCTATATAAAGAAGGGAGTATTTATCTATAAAGGCAAGTAGTGGGGCAGCGCTTAGGGCTATAGCTACTCTTTTAACCGGTAAGATAATCTCGTTACGCACCTACGATTAAATAGGCAGAATACATATCGCTAGACTTTTATTCTATATAGTAGTGTCTAGACGCTCGAGGGCCACACCGGCTCGGTCACGTTAGTAGCCTTCTCACCTAACGGTAAGTAGGTCGTGTCTGGATCCGTTAATCGCATAGTATAGCTCTAGGACGCGGCTACGGGAGCAGTGCTATAGACGCTTAAAGGCCACACCGACTTGGTTAGCTTAGTGGCCTTCTCACCCAACGGTAAGCAAGTCGTGTCTAGATCCGGCGATCGCATAGTGCGGCTCTAGGACGTGGCCACGAGAGCAGTACTATAGACGCTTAAAGGCTATACTAGTTAGGTTAGCTTAGTGGCCTTCTCACCCGATAGCAAGCAGGTTATATCTAGATCCGGGGATCACATAATACGGCTCTAGGACGCGGCCACGGGAGCAGCGCTATAGACGCTTAAAGGCTATACTAGCTAGGTTACGTTAGTAGCCTTCTCACCCGACGGCAAGCAGGTCATGTCTGGATCCGGCGATCGCACAGTACGGCTCTAGGACGCGGCCACGAGAATAGTGCTATAGACGCTTAAGGGCCATACCGACTAGGCCACGTTAGTAGCCTTCTTACCCGATGGCAAGTAGGTCGTGTCTGGATCCGACGATCGCATAGTGCGACTCTGGGACGCGGCCACAGGAGCAGCGCTATAAACGCTTAAGGGCTACACTAATTATATCGCTAAAGTCACATTAGTAGCCTTCTCACCCGACGGTAAATAAGTCGTATCTAGATCCGAGGATCGTATAGTGCGGCTCTGGGACGCGGCCACGGGAGCAGCGCTATAGATGCTCGAGGACTATACTGGCTCGGTCACATTAGTAGCCTTCTCACCCGATGGTAAATAGGTCGTGTCTGGATTAGGGGATCACACAGTGCGGCTCTGGGACGTGGCCATGTCTGGATTAGGCGATCGCATGGTGCGGCTCTAGGACGCGGTTACGGGAGTAGCGCTATAGATGCTTGAGGGCTATACTAGCTCGGTTATATTAGTAGCCTTCTTACCCGACGGCAAGCTATAGCTAATCTTATAGGTATTAAATTTAGGTAATAGAAGGTAATATAAATATTATTTGGCTACCTCCCGATTATCGGGAAAGTGGTTTAGCTATAGAGAATAGAAGTCTTATTTTAGGGCATTTATCTAAGAGAATTTTATTCTTTTGGTTTGAAAAAGGAGTAAAGCTTATTATATAGAATTAAGAAAAATATTCTTATTTCTTTGAGGGTCTTAGGGAACTATTTACTTATATACTATTTTAGAATTACTACTTACCTTCTAGTATTTTCTATAAAGTATAGTAATTAATAGATTTGCCACGAATCTAGTAATTATAGTATGAGCTGGCCTAGCTACTACTTAGTCGTGTGCTTAAGGATATTCAAGATTTTGTTTGCGATTTTCGTGCCTAGGCTAGTCTAGGTATTGAAGTTATTACTAAGCTAGATATAGCGCACTACTAGCGCTAGATACTATAGTACCTCTAGCCACTATAGCCTTTATACCTAAGGCTTTATAAATGAAATTATAGTATAAATATGGGATGTATAAGGGCTGTTTTGCACTAACCAAAATTGTTAGCTAAGGCCGAGGTACTAATCCGCGTAGTAACCTTACCTAAATCTGCCCGCTATAGTAACTATAAGGCTAATAACGATTTCCTATAAAGGGATAAGGCCTTAGAGCTTAGATAAGATCCCTTTATAAAGTATTAGGATAATATAAGCTTAGTAGTAAAGCTATAGTAAAGGAACTCTATTATATTATAAAGGAGACTCTTTATAAATTAGGTATAAGGGCGACGACGAGAATGTAATTTTCTAGGTAAGAGTAGTTTAGGGTATCTAGGAGTAGCTATAGAATATAACTTATGAAAAATTATAAGAGATATTAAAGTATATATAGATTTTAAGATACTTTAAGTTAAAGTATCTATTATTTTTTTCGGTATACCGGTTTTTTCGACACATAGGGATAAATGTTATATTATAGTGAGATATTCGTAATTTCGTCGAAGTTCCTCTTATACTACGGGATTTTCGCTTCGTAGGGATATTGGTTACATGGTTTGAAATCGTGTCTTAATACATGACTCTATAACTTACTCTCTTTCTAGATTAACTAATAACTTAGGCTCATCTATAATTAGTTCTAGGCGCTCTATTAGTAATAGCGCCTTGGACCGCCTTGCCCGCTCTGAGATTATAAACTCTACTATTATTAATGTGGATTTATAGCCGTTAGAAACGGCTTCTAGTTTCGACCTAAGTCTAATATATCTATAAAGCATTTTCGCTATATTACTTTGAAGTACTTACTACTAATAGTAAAGGGGTAGAGGTTATATATAAAATTCTATCTAAGTGATTAGAGCTATAATTAATATACTCGTAACACTACTAACTTAAAGCTTATTCTAGTTACCTTATTCTCACGAGATATAATCTAGAATTACGTATAGAGGTTCCGGTATAAAGTATTGAGAATATAGAGTATAAAGCCTATTATAGTATAAAACTTGCCCTAAGTAGGCTAGTACTAATTAGAAATAAAATTAATACTAGAACTTATTAATATAATCTAAAAAAGATAAAGATAGTTTTAAACTCCCCTTTTAACTACTAAATTTAACCCCGCCTCTATTTAAATAAACCCATAGATTTATACCTATAGTGAGCCCTCCTATACTCTACTTACCTCTCTAATTATCTTAACCTCTTTACCTCTAACTCATCTTTAATAAATTTTTCTTCCCCTCCTCCTCCCCCTCCTATATCTACTTAAAACTCTTATCTTTATAGCCTTAAAGTCTTATTATAACTTAAAACCGTTTAAAGAGCTTAACTAACTTATTCTCTTCTTTTAACTTTATCTCTTCCTCTTTTAACTTTATCTCTTCCTCCTCTTTCTATTTTATTACTAGTTTTTCTCTAATTTCCCCCTCTCTCTTCTTTACCTCCTACTTATTATTATTATTATCCTCCCATAACTACATAAAAGCCTTACCTTTATAAGCTATAACATGAAACTAATTAAGGCCTTTATAAGGCTTAGCGTGAGGCTACTTATAACTATTCTATAAAGAAGGCATGATATAAAACTACTTAAGAAGCTAAACTAACTCTTCTGGAGTTTTCTCGTTATCTTTCTCTTCTATTTTAATTACTAGATTTTTTCTGCCTTCCTTATTCGCCTCTTCCTTTAGTAAATTTTTCTTATTCTCCTTCTCTTCTATTTTTATTACTAGTATTTTTCTGCCTTCCTTATCCTCCTTACCTAGATTATTCTTATCTCCCTATATCTAATTAAAACTATTATAGCCCTTAGCTATAGCTATAGCTAGTAACTTCCATCTCCCTAAAGTTAACTTAGTAATTAATCCTAGACTAGATCTAATAAACTCGTAACTATATAGTAAGTCTTATAATAAATTAGAAATATAAGTAACTTAAAGAGAATAGATATATGTAATAATACTAGTAGTATTATTGAAACTATTTACCTCATCTAATAGACGCCTAAGCGGATCTTTAAGTAATAGCACGTGGGCTATATTAGAGCCTTTAGGAGAGATCTTATACTTAACCTTCTCCTTAATCTCCTCCTCAAATTCTAGTATCTCGGTAGTTATATTCCCTAACTAGCTATACTAGAGAGCATGGACTTTTAGCTTATATTTACTATTTTCGTCTCTATATTCTTTAGTATTATAATAATAGGCCTTAGTAAGGTTATAGAGAGTAGTAAAACTTAAAAGCATTCTTTCTTTATTCTCCTAGGCTAGGTATATATATACCTATTACTATTATTGTAAAGAATTAGGCTATTTATAGAGATTACTTTCATATTTGTTTTATAAGATTCGCTAACTTTCAAGGAATAGATTAGTACTCTCTATTAGTTTTTCTTTATAAAATACTATTATTACTTACTCTAGCTTAGTCTTAGCTTCTATTTTAATATTAAGATAATAGAAAGCTTACTTAGTAGTAAGAGGATTCATATAAATTAATATTACTTAATTTATAGTATTAGTATACCGAGGGTCCTATCTATTACTTTAGTTATTAGAGAGAATTTATATAAGTAATCTAGGACTAGAAGTAGATTCTAGTCTATAAAGGGCTCTTACAAGTTTCTAATTTCTGGGACTAGCTTTAGTAGCTTAGGGCACTATTAGCTCCTTAATTAGTTTATGGCTCTAAAGCATATAATAATATGCCCGAACTAGGAGCTTTTTAATATATAAGTTAGTAGTTATTAATAATATTATACTTTTTAAAAGAGTTCTCTAATTATAGATATATTTCCATCTAATATTATAGCTTCCCTTATAGTATCCTAAGCCTCGCCCGTAATATTTAATTACTAGTAAAGCTATTAAAACGAGAAGGTTACTAAAATTAGAGATTTAGTAAAATAGGAGACTCGTAAAGCCGTCTACTAGTTAGGAAGAGGGGTAATAAAACTATATACTATGAATTAAATAAAGGTACTATAACTAGAGGTTACTAATAAAAACATATAAACCGGGATTTACTATCTATTTTTCGTACCTAGAACTTCTATAATAAGTAATATATAAATGAGATAAACTACCCTAAATTCGTATAATCTATAGCTACTACGATTTTTAACCTTCTTAGTAGACTTTAGTTTACTCTTAAATCTTATTTAGACTTACCTAAAGATAAATATAATTAACTCTAGAATTTAATCTTTTAAAAAGATAATTAGCTTTCTTCTATAATTATCCTAGGGGTTAATTTAGCTTTAGTTAGGTATAATTTATATAAAACTAAGCTAACTTATTTAGCTCTAGTACTAGGATATGAAAAAGATAATAGGAAATACTATAAACCTAATTTATCGAGATTCGAGGACCTTCTCTATAAATACCTTTAACTAGGAGCTATAAGAACTACTACTAGAGAGTACTACTTCCCAAAGACTAGACTTATTCTAAATATTAGAGATACTAGAGGGTCCAAGTTCTATTATATGAATATACCTAAGCTAGGATAACTTATATCCCATAACCTTATAGGCCGGCATTCCACTTACTAATACTAGAAGGATAAAAGCTTTATAGTTTAATAAATTTAATTAAAGAATATTATTAGGATTAAGAGGGCTTTAGTAATAAATGATATATTGGATATTCTTAGCTTAATATAGGAATATCTTCTAAGTGAGATATTAAAGTAGTACTTCTTCTAAAAGGCTAGAACGGAAGTCTAGATATATTAGATTAATAATAGTAAAAGAGGTCTTTCCTATAAAGTAATTAGATAGAAATAGAAGAATTAATATATGGGAATTAATATATAGGATTATAAATAGAAGATATAATAGGTTAGTAAGATATATAGAAAGATAAATAGATATTATAATTCTAACTTAGATAAGATTATATTAACTCTATCTACTAACGTCTATCCTTATATAGTAGAAAATCCTATATACTATAAAAAATAATAAGTTATCTCTAGACTTAAACCTAAATCCCTTAATACGTAAAACGAATTATAACTTATAGAAAGAGCCTAACTTATTTTGGAATTCTTATTAAAATCTCTATCCTTATACTCTTATATTTATTAGTACCTTTTATCTATCCCTTAATACCTTAATTTAGCCTCTTAATATCCTTATTCTCCTTCTCCTTCTAAGTAATTCATTTTATACTAAATATAATAGTAGTTAGCCTAGCCCTTTTTAAGATATATTTTATATTAATTAGTATATTAGTTTTGGCTCTCTGTTTTAATACTATTTAATATAATACTATATTAGTATTTTTACTCCTAACTCCAAATCCTACCTAAACTTAATATCTTATCTCTCTCTCTTGAAATTCTAATATTAAACTATAAACATAAAAGCTTAATAATCCATAAACTTACCTTTCCTATATTCCTATACTATAACCCCTACGAAGATAACTAATATATACCCAAAAATTACTATAAGTATAGCTACTAGTATTTTCACCTAGTATAGTATGAGTCTCTTACCCTTAGCTTTTATTTTTAGCTTAGAGCTTTTGGGATTTTTCACTTTATAGGGGAAGAGGGTAAGAATATTAGAAGGATCTATATTAAGGGCTTATAAATGCGATTTGAGTAGTTAAAGGAAGAATAGATAGGTTTTATAAGGAAGGCTATTTTTATTAGGCGCTATAAAGTAGTTAAAATAAGCTTTAATATATTAGCTACTTCTAGCTCCCTTTACTAAGACTATAGGGGACTAGAAGCTAGCCTTTAAAGATGTAACGTTTGAGAAAATTCTAGCTTTAACCTTAAAAGCTTCTTACCTAAGTATTATAATTCATATACTTATTTTTTAAATTTGTCTTTATATAAATTAGAATTCCCTTTCTACTCTTAACTATAATACTATTCCTAAGTATACCTAACCTTCTCCTCCTATTTATCTATTAAATAGCTAATTATAATAATTTATACCTTTAATAATAGTAGAACTAACCTACTCTACATAAAACTAATATTAATTATACTAGGTTCAAAATTGGATTATAGTAACTTACTCTAGGTAAGAACTAACGTCCATATCCCCGGTCCCAAAATTAGATCCTAGATAACTTATACTATAAGAGGCTATAGTAAGTAAGCTCCTAAAGGAGAAATAGTTAAAGAAAGTAATATCTTATAGTAGAGGGCGAATTAGGTATCCCGAGTTTTTTAGTTAATTATCTTAAGCGGGCTCTAATTCCAGATACCCGTAGCTATATATCCCTACTAGGTTATACCTAAAGGTACTACTAGAACTACCAAACCACTACTAATTAGTTATTAAAGAGCGGAGCTAAAGTTAGCTATCTATCTTCATATCCTCCTATACTTCTTCTTCTTCGCGCTATTCTTAGCGCGGCTACGTTACTAGTACCTGAAATTAAGGCTAAGGCTATATAGTATAAAAAGTGCCCTTCTATATAAGAAGTCCTATTCTCCTATCTTCCTCTTCTTCCCTCTCTAATATATATAACCTAAATTACCTTATATAATAGCTAAAGTAGAGTTAACTATTTATGTCTCTCCCCTTAATAAAAGTATATATTACTAAAGTTTATATATAGGATAACTATTAAAATCCGAATTAGAATATATTATTATTATAAATACTCCTAAGAATATTTAGGACAAATATCTCCGAAATAATTAGCGAAGCCATAGCGAGCCCAAAAGTCCTATAGTCTAGATTATACTTAAGACCTAGCGATAGCTATAAGTAGTAGTATTATTAGTAGAGTTAGGCGACTTCTATAAGGTAGTAACCCTAAATAGCGAGATGCTTTTACTAGTAAAACCCCGCTATACTTCACTATTAAACGTTAATATTTCCTTATAGCTAAGCTATTAATTAAGTGAAAGAATATTGAAGTAGATATAAAGGATAATATAGATAAGACTCTATTATACTATATAGCCCGAGTTAGAAGTTTAGATATATTTTAATTACTTCTTATAAAAGGAGTAATTCTTAATACGCTAGATAAATTTGGAAAAACGCTAGCGTCTTATATAGTTAAAAGTTATAAATAAGACTAGGGACTTTAAATACTATAGTTACTACTTAACTATAGGGTAAAATTAGATATTATAGATAAAAAAGGTTAATCGCCTTTATTCTATATAGCTTAGTATAGAGAGACCTATATAGTCGAGTTCCTATTTAAGTATAATAGTAAACTAGACTAAAGGGATGAATTAGGCCAGACGCCACTATCTTATATTACCTAAGATAGTTCTCTAGGGGTAGTTAAAGCGCTCCTTACTCTTAATAATATTAATATAGTATTAAGGGATAATACTAATTATATACCCCTCATTTATATAGTATCTACTAAGGATAGTATAACTAGTTTCTCACTTTATATGAATACTACTATAGCGCTACTAGATTAGATAAACGTTAGCCAAATTACGAGAGATAATTAAGAGGGAATTTTATTAGAATATATAATAAGACTTGGCTATAAAGAGCTAGCTATCTTACTAAAGGATACTATAGGGTTCTATAACAATAGCCTCATAAGCTTATAAGACAGGGGCCTTTAAGGTATAAATAATCCCTTAGATTTAGATACTAAGTATATCGCATATTATATTACTTACTTAAAGCTAGAATAATATGTAAATAAGGAGCCAAACCCCGGTAAAGAATTTATATCTTCTAATTTATGGAGGAAGAATAACGAGGGTATAATATAGTTCTATCCTATAGCTTATATAGGGATAGGATTACTTATCCTCGTTAGTCCAAATAGGACAATTAAGTACTATAGGCGTTTTGAGAAAAGGATAGACGAGTATTATATGAAGGAATCTTTTAGGGCATAAGTTATTATAGATATAGTTAAGATAAGGTATAGGCTTATCTACTTTAATTCTCTACTAAGGGTTTGGGATAGTATAGTATTATATAAGTATTTCGAAGATATCTAGACTAGATTTAATATCTAACTTGAAATAAAGGAAAAAGTAGATAGAAAGTAGTAACTCGGATAATAAGAGTAAAAATAGCTAGACTACCTTATAGCTATTAGTACTTAATAGTTATAAAGGGGTAACTTAGAACGTCTCTTAGTAATATATGAAGTACTTAATCCTAAAGACTTTTATGGGCTTAAAGATCTATTTTCGTAGAATAACCTTGAATTATATTCTTTATATTTTTATAACTTTAATATAGCTTAGGGGAGCTAGCCTTTAAATATTAAAATATTTCTTCGTGATTTTTAAGCGTGCTAGAGCTATAAATTAAGTACGATAATAGAGGGTAGCGCGAGGAATATTACTATAATATGTAAGGGTATAGTAGGATTTAGGTACGCTAGGAGGCATGCCTTATAACGGTACTTTAGAGTATAATTAGGTAGGGGTATACGAGGGGTATATAGCTATAAGCGTCTAGAAATGGACTTTATTAAAAATAATTAACTTAAAAATTAGTGATACCTAATTCGCCTTCTACTATAATAATAACTTCATAGACTTATTAAGAAAAAATTTATAATTACTAAACTATGGATTTATCTCGTAATAGGGTATATCTTAGGATATAGGGATAGATATTAGGTTAGTAAGATATATGAAAAGACGAATAGATATTATAATTCTAGATTATATTAACTCTATCTACTATATTATTAGCTCTATTTACTACATTATTAACTCTATTTATACCTTATTAACTTTAACTACTATATTATTAATTTACTATATTATTAATTACTATAATAATATTAACTTAATAAATAATTCTGGATTAATTAAATACCCGTTTTATTAAACTAAAATCTAATACTTTTATCCTAACTAACGGGGCTTTGGAGGGCCTTTAAAATTACTAAATTATCTGAACTATAGCTATTAGGATCCAAGGCTAGAAAACTCTATAAGCTTAACGTGATAGGTGCCTATTCCATAATAGTATCTCTAATATACTTCTGTGGGTATATAATAGAAGTCTCCTAGTTAGTATAGTATTCGCTCTAGATAGGGTCGAGGTTTATAATAAGTAGTAGTGGGTTAGCTAGTATTATTATTATCCCGCTTCCCGTACCTTTAATACTAACTAAAGAGTATGATATATAGTATTTACGGTTACTAGAGGCATTAATCTAGGCCCTATTTTATTAGTAATAGTAAAAAGTTATAATATAGGATACCTATTAAGTAAATATAACTTTATGACCGGTTAGAAAGTCTTCCGGGATTATAAAAGTATAACTCTAATCGGGACTATAAATATTAGTTACTTTACTAGGAGTAGCTATATGAGGGTAATTGCCTTCCTAACTATATATAATAACCCAAGTTTTTCCTTTATTATAAGAGAAAGCTACTTAGTATAAACCCCTAGAGTATCTTACTCCTATTTTATTTATTATTACACTAGTAGTTCTAGTACTATTAAAGAGCCTTGACTTATATTAGTTAAAAGTTCATAAGTAGTCCATATAATGTACGAAAAAGTCACGTCTTAGCTAGTGGTCTATTACGTAACTAGCTTACCCCCTATACTATCTAAGTTCACTTAATAGCCTTTATATAGGAATAGTTATTAGCCCATGGGTAGACTCGTGTTAGGGTCCCTATTTAAGGGTATTATGAGAAATGTAATATCTTCGTTAACTCGAAATAGAGGAGGATTACCTATATAGAGATAGCTATATAACTTACTATAAATCACGAAAAGATACTAAGTAATAAATCCCTAATATATTATGAGATATTTTATATATGTAAACTATAATAGAGGAGTTATTTAGGAAAGGCTTTTACTTATATTAGAGTAAGTCCTTTTAATAATTTGGGTTAAGTATAATAGTATAGCTAATTTAGGCTTATACTAGTAGCTATAATTAGAGTTACTAACGATGAGGCCTTTAAATAAACTTAGTGACTAATTTACTATTACTAATATATACTAAAAGAGACTTCTAGCCTAATAATATAAAATAGATCTCTTTATTAATAAGGCTACTTCTTTCGTATAATTACTCTTATCTCTACAATTACCTATAATATAGCGATATAGATTTCTCCGGAAAAGGATTCCGTAATTAGCTACTTTATATATATCGCGAGGAAATTTAAGGGAGCTTTTCGAATAAACTAGTAGAAGTATAATAAAATCTAGGACGCGCTCTTTATAAATAATAAGAAATAGCTTTCTATAGTATTAGAAATAGGGTCTTATCCCCGCCGTTATTCGCTAAGGTATATATAACCTTTATAATAGCTCTTAATAACTAGCCTATATTATTCTCATAACTAGTAATTATTCTAGAGAACTTCGATATGAAAGGGAACTCTTCTTAGAGTACCTAAAACTCGATAATAATAAAAGGTAGTTTAATAAGAAGACTTAAGAAGTTATATTAGAAGAATTTAATATTAGTTTAAATATTAAAGACGCTTACCTAAGCTATAAAAGTATTAGAATAGATCTAAGAAGACTATTCTCTAAGCGCTCTGTCTCTTTAGTTACCTTATTTTAGCGCGACTATAATCTGCGGATAATTAACCCTAATAATGTTATTAGAATTAGAGGAAGAGCGTCTAATTTGGGAAGTATGGCTTTATTATGTGCTATTAAGCTAGTGTATCCGAAGATGAGAGTAATTAACGGAGTATACTAGAATTAAGAATTTCGAAACCTACTCCTACTACTACTAAAAGTTGAACCTATAGGGAAACCTAGTAGGTTTATAGAAGGATAGAAGTTAGTTAGCTAGTAAGTTATAGGATATGATAATAAGTTATAGTTAGGGGTCAAGCGACTAATTAGTAATAGGGGTAGCATTATTCTAGAAGTTTAGGAGTAGAATTAGTAAAAGTCGAAATTAATATTACTTAGAATACTTAAGATAAGTTAATAATTTTATTTTTGGCCTTATATATATATATATGCCCTAAGGATTACTAGCCGTCGCTAAAGATTAACGCGGGACTTAGATAGCTACTAGTTTATATATACTAAAGGCCTAATTATAGAATACCCGCCCATAGTATAACGTGTAATAAAATAAATGCTCGTTTCCTAGCATAGTCACGTGCCGTCACTTGAAGTTATATAGCTAGCTATAATAGTACTAGTGTAATAAAATATGGGGCCAAATATAAAATCATCAATTTCGACTTTATACTTAAGGTTAGATACTTGGAATCTTTCTGGTTTAGGTAAGGTTTAGCTTCCTAGGTCTAAATAACGTCTATCCCTACGTACTAAAAAAACCGGTATACCGAAATTTTTTCTAGTTTAGGGGTCTTAAATCTCTACCACATAAATATATAAAGCTATAATTTATTTACTATTATTCTTTAGCTATTTCTCTATAAGGGCTCGACTTATATTTAAAAAAATATTATAGTTTAGCTATACTATTAATCGTTTTATTATGAGTATCAAAAGCTGTTATAGCTATTACCCCTTACTATATTGTGACTACTAACCTATTCTTGAAATTCGGGGCCGTGGTATAAAGCGTCTAATATATTCAAATATAGTCTTAAAGTTTAAAGACACAAAGCATAAGGAAACCTGCTTGCCGGATTTATCCGGATAAGAGGAGGAGGTACACAAAATGCCGTATCTTAATAAGCGAGGAAGGATTTACTGCCCTTACCTAATCTTTGTATTCACAGCTACGCGAGTCGTAATTCTTTTTACGCATATTTTAGATGTCACGTGAAGTGTGGCGCAGTGTGGCGTTATTCTAGAATTTTCTACAAGCCACGCGTCCAGTGCTTGCACCAAGTCGCCACCCCATCGTTCCAATCTTTTAATCCTTCTCCGGGTTCTGCTTCTGCGACCACAATTCATCCCCCATTCCATTGCTGGCTAAGAAGTCAAGTCTACACAGTGATGCACTAAGTCCATATCGGTAATACAAACTCTTCATAAGCGTTTCTAAGCTATAGCTATGCAATAACTAAGCTGTTTTAGGTATAGGGTCACAATCTGATTGCGGAGCTTTACCTCTATCGTTGTCTTCAGCCTCATAATCGCCTTTCGGACCTACGTACTCCTATTCATCCCGTCGAATCCTACTTATCCTCGCGGGTACAGCTATTGTCTAGTCTTTGCATGTCTTCTTATGTCTAGGCTAGGCCGCAATAATGCTAGATACTGGCTTTGAATGGCTTCAAAGAGCGTCGGCCCTGGGACGTCGCCCTTGTAAGCTCGAAGGAGAACATCCGGAACCTGTACGGAAGTTCAACGGTACCATACCGACTTTACAGGTATCCGATGGAACCACAAACCATACGGACCATGAGCAGAGGAAAGCGCTCGAAGAGCATGGGCAACGTACTTCATGGGTTTCTCGACTCCTATCCGCCTGGCCTCCAGCGTATCAATATAATATTTTGGATCCAAGCACGTCTCAGATCAGACTTTTCCGATTGGCTGCTCCGCAGAAAGATGGGTACATCCGGGGGTCGCTAGAGACTTTCGATCTGGAAGATACACCACCCTTCTATGCGCTTTCCTATGTTTGGGGTCCTCGCCATCCGTCAAGATCTGTTCACATTAATGGATACCATGTTAAAATAAGGCACAACCTATACAACTTCTTCCAGTGTTTTGGTTGGATGTGCACCCGCGAAACAATATTCCGCGCATCAGGCTTAGACGGTCCCTCCACTTCAATGCTGTCCTTTGACACGTACCTTTGGATAGATCAACTATGTATCAATCAACAGAGCATTGAAGAAAGGAATCATCAAGTTCAACGCATGAGTCAAATATATCAACAAGCTGAACAAGCCATCGCTTGGCTTGGTGCCGATAGTGAGCGCATTCCCGACGCTCTTCGTGCAACCAAGAAGCATGTTGAGAACAGCACCGAGCCAGACGAGACAATGGAGATTTTCGCGGCGACTTTCATTAGAGACGCAGAGTACTGGAAACGTCTCTGGGTTGTGCAGGAACTCTTGCTTGCAAAAGATGTCACGCTGATGAGTGGCACTGCTTGCTTGAAGTGGCAGCAGCTTGAGCACTTCTGTTTCGGCGGAGGTGGTCCAAACTTTCTTCCTTCAGAATTGTGTCACAGGATGCATATATTCCTGGCGTACCGACATGAGACCTATAGAGCTCAGCTCGATGATTTCACCATTCTTATTCGACGCTTCTCCACAAGTCTTTGCGCTGATCCTCGAGACAAGGTGTATGCACTTCTGGGTATGCTCTCAAGCCGTGCTGTGCTGGTACCTGATTATGCCAAGTCAGTGCAGCAAGTCTTTGATGATGCAGTCGAATATGCAGTGAGTAGCAGTATTTTCAGACTTGGGGAAAAGGCTACCTGGCACTTCAATGATATTTTTGAGGCTTTGATAATTCTTGGTGCTGAAATGGGCTTGATAGAGAATAACGCTACATCTCAATCAGATCATGATCGCGCCAGACTAATGAAGCATACCGAACGCGTTTTTGAGGAGAAATTTGAGCTATACAAGAGAATTGATAGTCTCCGCAAAAGCTGGTATGACAAGTATGAAGGCATCACCCCTCGCCCAGGTGGTCTCGCTACAAGTTCGAAAAAAGAATATAGAATAAGCACTCGACGACCAGGCGGGATTGTACTAAACAGAGACTAGCTACGTTGATTTGATTGTCAAGCAGTCATTTTAAAATTGTAATCTGAGAAATATCCTGATCAATTCAAAACCACGATTTAACCATAACCATATGGGCGAACAATGTCCGTCACTGATTCTAGATCATCTGACATGTCCTTAAAAAAGATGTTAACTTAGTTCTGCAAGCGTGATGGTCGGTAAACTGCGGCCTTCGTTGCCAGAATGCGTTCGCAAACGTTAGCATCCCCAGAGCCTCGAATGCGCTCTAACATTTGCGCATAAAGATTGAAACTCGTTCAGCTTTTTGATAGTGTTCCATCACAAGTATTTCTCAAGAGAAAACGGTTAGCTGCATTGCAGGAAACATACTGCAAAACCGCATCTCGCGTCTTGTCGGTGTACTTCTTCCACTCTGAAGGTCAAGGACTTTGTGCTGTATATAAATTTCCACGATATGAGGCGGACTTGTCACGAGTCTCGCCAGATGTGGCTTGGAGCACAGTCTGTGAGTGGCTTCAGGCAGCAAATTGTCCTTACCACTAAATTACGGCTAGCCTGCTTTTGGCGATGGTGCCACTGAGCTGCATTTTGTGGAATCGCTCCAGAAGCACGACTACTTTCAAGATCCGCTTGAATCGCTCGGGATAGAATTATTCGGTACGGCGCAATATGCTGACAGCTTTTCAGCGGAATGCACGAAGTTTCTGGTGATTCGAAAGGCTGCTCAAGCGACGTTCTCGTTTGTCGCCTAAGGTCGATTGCGGTATTGCACGGTAAGGAGACTGGATTGCCAGACTATGATAAGGTCCAAAGATAACTTGCGATTCAAGCTGCTATCCCGAGAATATCTATGGCCGTAGCGTGTTGTTGAATTTGTTGTATTGAAAGGCATCGGTGGGTTTTCGTTACGGGGTGTTTTTTGCCACAAAGTGATGGACGTTATCCCAACAGTAATCAATGGATTTGCCGCGAATCCATTAATCATAGTACGAGCCGGCCTAGCCGCCACTTAGCAGTGTGCTTAAGGATTAGGAACGCTCGTATGCGAGACTTTGGCAGATGCGAGACGATGAGGTCGATTTTGAATGCGACTTTTGGACACAAGGTCTGTTAACTTACAGTACAGTACGTTCAAGATTTTGTTTGCGATTTTCGTGCCTGGAACAATTGCGCTAGGTATTGGAGTCATTACTAAGCTGGATGTAGCGCATCTGGCATCAGAGCACTTCCAGCCACTCTTGGCCTTAATGCCTCAGGCCTCATAAACAAAATCCATCGTAAAATATTATACGAGTATAACGTGCGGGGCTGCTGCGCACTAAGCCAAAATTGTCAGCCGAGGTATTGATCCACGCGGCAACCTTACGTGAATTGGCCCGCCAAAGTAGCCACAAGGCTAATGATGATTTTCTGTTTAGGGGTGAGGCTTAAAGCCTGGGATAGGATCCTTTTATAAAGTATTAGGGATAGTATAGGCTTAGTGGTAGAGCTATGGCAGAGGAACTCTATTACGCTATAAAAGAGACTCTTTGCAAATCAGGTGTGAGGGCGACGACGAGAATATAATTTTCTAGGTAGGAGGGGTTTAGGGTATCTGGGAGTAGCTATGGAATATAACTTATAAAAAATTATAGGAGATATTAAAGTATACACAGATTTTAAGATACTTCAAGTCAAAGTACCTTTCATTTTTTTTCGGTATACCGGTTTTTTCGGCACGGCGGGATGGACGTTACTCCAAGAGCATGTTTGGGCTAGTTCATTTTTCGGCTCTATAGATCTTTATGCAAAAACAGGCTCCTAACCTCTCTCATCTTTCCACTTATACCTACGATTTCTTTGTTACTAACCACCTCTATTTACTCGGCTTTAACCCACGTTAATTAAATAAGTTATAGGAAATGTTATATAGTTAATTCCATATCTATATCTTACTTAAGAATTTCTAGTAATAAGATTCAGATCGCTCTAAATAGTAGTGATACTAGAGATTAGGCTATTATAAAACCCCTCTTACGTTATATAAATAATACGAGAGATATCCCGGTAAAAAGTATCTAATATGTCTTATTATGTATTATTTTAGATACTCGAAAAATATCCAGACTTTGGTTCTAAGTCATCTAATTAATAAAGAAGAATTCGAATATTAGTTCCATATTTCTGGTAAGAGATAATTAAAAGACATCACAGTTACTTAGGTTAAATGAAGTAATACTAAGTTATGGATAAAATAATATTAATTTATATTAAGATATTTATTATATAATTGAATATTTACTTATACTATAGGACTTTCGCCTCGTAGGGATATTAGTTAACTTATATCTAAGTTAAGATCTCTTCTAGAAATTACACTTTATAGTACATCCTCATTATATTGACTCAAAAGCTACCTAGTGATAGTAAAGATACTCATAAATATAGTATAGGTAAGGGTAATTAGAACCTATCTACTCGCTTTACCCGCCTCTACAGAAATCTCCTTTAGTAAATCCGTAGACTTTAATAAGATCCTATAGGATAATAGTGAGGGAGATAAGGGGTATATAGCAAATAGTACTATATAACCTATAAATAAGTACTACTATCCTTAGTATCCTATAAAAGGGTATTATTCCTAGTTAATCTAATAATAGAAAACAAATATAAAGAATATCTAGACTAATTACGAGGGCCATAAAACATAAAACTATTACTAAACTACTAGTAATACTTCTAGGACTAACTACTACTAATACTTAATTGAGATTTACGAGACTCGGTTATCTAATAACTAGAATAGAACTTAGTATAATATTTAAAAGCCTTAATAGTAACTCTTAGTAGTTAATATAGTCGACGAATCTAATATAGAAGTGGGTAATACTAAGTGAGTAGTTCTTAGGAATATGAGAGCCTATAGCGCTTTCGACTATTATAATAGCGCTCGAGACAGTACTTTAAGCTTAGCTAGTAATACTAGAAGCCGTAGTAGCGGTAGTACTCTCTATACCTTAAGCTTAGCTCACTACTATAGTAATGGCTCTAGGGATTCCGTTCGGATTTATTGGTATAGAGAATAATATACCTCGTAAGCTTATATAAGGGAAGTTAAACTATATATCTATTAGAATATTATAATTAAGAAAGGAGGGAAGTTATTACAAGAATTATAATAAACCCGCTCTTCTAGTAGTCGTATATAATATTTGAGTAAAATACTATATAAAGGATAATGGTAATAGAAAACGAAAGTAAGATCCCTCGTAAATACTACTATTTAGGGCTCGCTATTTTACCTTATTTAGGAATATAGAGAAGAGTTAGCTTAGAAGAATAAAACTTAAAGAGCGAAAAGAGGCTAAATAAATAAAAAGTTTAAAGAATAATAAGTAAAGGAATAGTAAGTTAAATAATGAAATTAAAGAGGAGTTAAGCGTATACTAACTTACAAAATTAGCTACCCCCCTTTTCGCTTAAGAAAACTATAAGTATAGACTACCTTATCTAATTTTAGTATTAATACCTAGGTACCTCTATTAAAGGTTAATAATATATAATACCTAGCTACTTTATCTTATATAATTACCTATTACTTTATATCTCAAATCCCTTTTCACTATTATAGTCGCTTACAAAATCGGCTTTACCCCCTTTCACTTAAAAAAAACTATATATTAGACTACCTTATCTATTTTTAGCTAATACTATACCTCCTTTATTATCCCATATACCCCTCGCTAATTCCTAAGATATAGATAATACCGAGGCTAGCGACGTAATAGTATCCTTAGGTAGAAGCCCCTATTTTAAGCTAATATAGGGGTCTAGAGCTAGGTAAGCTATAGAAGGTAAGCTCGGAACTAAAGCCGATTTCGTAATAACTAATGATTTTATTTAACCCATATCTAATTATAGTCACTATCCCTAGTAACATTTCTAGCCAAGAAAGTAGAGTTAATAGGCCTAACTTTAATATTCGAATAAATAATATAAGTATTAGGACTACTAGCCTCAATAGTCGCAGGAACGCTTAAAGAGGTAGAGTAAGTTCCACGTGAGATACCGGGAGTACTAGGGTCTATAGTAGTAGGGTAGTCGCTATTAAGCTAAAGGAGGTTTATGGTATAATTATCCTAAAGAGATATTACGAGAACTATTCCCTTATTCATAGCGCTTATTATAGAAGCAAGTCTACTATAGGTAGCGAAATCGTTAGTATTATTAAAAATAGTCTTCTAAGCCTTATAGAACTTAGTTATAATTAAGTTACTAGATATACTAGGAATCGTAGATATTAAGTTTAGGATTACTATACCGTTTTGGATATAGAATTACTTAATCTCATTTAAGGTTCCTAATAGGGTTCCTATACTTATAAGAAATTAGGTAATAACGGTAAAGATAGACTCGGTATCTACTTTTATATGTGAGCTATAGAATATCATATCCCCTATATAATAAGAGTTGAAATCATATTTATCTAAATTAATAGTTCTAGTATATCTATTTATAGAGCCTACTCCTCCGTATAGGTCCCTAGTATATATAGTCTATAATATATTCTTAACGGAATAAGGAGTAAAGGCTATTATAATAGAATTAGCCTCCTAAATATCCATTTCCGCGTAGTATAACCCGTGATTACTAGTACTACTACTAGTACTATTCTTCGATATAACTCATCTATCTACATTTCCCTATTCATTTATTAGTATATATCTTTTATATTAATAAGGTAAGTATACTTAGCTATTAATAAACTTAAGATCCTATAGGTATTAAGTATCGTAATACCTAATACCGTAAGCTACGCTAGCCTTATTACCTGAATATATAGAAAGACTATTATCTTTAGCTATAGCTAAAATATATATTAGTATATTTAGATAATATTTATATATTTAAAGACACTCGCCTAATATATATAAGGCTCTATTAAGACTATAAGGTAGCTGAGAGATATCTACGTTAAATGTAAACTCTTAAGTAAGTATATTAAACTACTAGTATATAGTATTATTAGCTATAAGATAAATACGGGACCTAATATTCTTTTGAGTTAATATAGTAATAAAGTTGAGTCTTAAAGAATTGCCGCTTATTATAATACTATATATACTAGTATAGTTAGCTCTATTAAGAGTATAGTTTATAGTATAGGTAACGTTATCCGGGTAGAGTATAGTGTCCTAGGTATTACTAGTAAAGTAGTTAGTAGAGTTAACTATCGAGTAAAGCTAATGCTAGTTAGTATTAAGAATAATCTTACCGCTATTATTTATATAACTTCCTCCTATAGTATAAGTCTACTAAGTTAAAGTAGGGTAGACTTCGGCTATAAGATTACTAACCTACTAAGAATATATAATACTTATAAGGAGTGTAATAAGAGCGATAGTATAAGGTATAGTAATATTATCTCTTAAATCTATTAAATTAATAATTATTAATAGATATTTATTTAATATACTAAGAATATACTATTAAACTTTAGTTAGATAAGAGCTAATTAAAAGTTACTTTGCTACTAAGTTCCTAAATAGTAGGTAATACTAAGCTCTAGGAGACTTTATTATTTTGGCTAAAACTAACCTAATAGGTATGAGTACCTAACTTATAATCTACTATAACTAGGTTATTAAGTATTTTACGCCTTTATAATTTTATTCTAATTAGAGTAATTAGTAAATATACTATATATTAGTATCTTAAGTCTCATCCTAGTCTTCTTTATACTCTTTCTAAAGGCATTAGCTCATGTAAATAATAGTATTACTATAGTTAAAGAGAGAGGTATTAAAGTAGATATATATGAGTTATATGAAACTAGTAAATCAAAGTTAGTTATAATAATAATTACCCCTAGTATTATATTTATTTTTAAGAGAATTTATATAGGTCTAGCTATATCTATAGTATTACTAGATACGTGGGTATACGCTTTAAGTACTATAGTCTTATCCGCCGGAGTAGCGTTCCCGGAGTTTAAAGAGTATATTACGCTTACCTTTATAGTTAGAGTCTCCGCCCTACTTAAGCCTACCCCGTAGTCTTCCTTACTATAAAGAGAAGCTTCTATGACTTTGCTAATATTCTACTTTTTATTAGTAAAACCTACTACTACTCTTAGCTCTTCTATTTCCTCACTAGGTAAGCGCGGAGTTACCTATAATAATATATTACTCGTCTTAGTATTTCAAAAATATCTAGAAATAACGTGAGCTTATAATTAGGCTAATATTATACTTAATATACTATTAAGTATTAAATACGTGCTTATACTCTAAGGACTTAGGGATCCTATATAAAATTAGGAGTCAAATATAGAGAAAGCGATTATATTGGGTATAACCCACCTCCTTGTATTTAATAAGCCTAATATAGATTCTCAAGCAAATCTCACCGTTACCGCGGTAATAACTAGTTATCTTAATTACCTATAACCTTTTACTAGTAAAGTTAAGCTCGGTTCTCTAACTATTACTAATAGAGGTAGATATAGGTCTAGGATAGCTTAAAGACTTTCTCTCTAGATACTCATCTTATATAATTAATTTCGTAGTTATATACTAGTATAATAGTAGGAATATAGGCGCCTTTAAAGATTATATTATATAGGTATATAAAGATAATAGTTATAGGCTAGTTTAGATCACGGAATTTTAAGGCCCTAGCTTAGAAGAGGAGGAAATAACGTTTCTAGAAGAAGTTTTACCTTAGCTAGATAATTAAGATTATATATATAGATATATATATTTTATAGCTTCTAAGGGAAGTCTTATTTCAGGTTATATTCTTTCTTATATTAGAGAGACATTTACCTCCTTTATATAAATAGCTTATAGTATAGAAACCGTAGAAAGACTTAATATTAGAAAAACTCTTTTAATAATAAGTCTATAGCTACTAAGAGCCATTTATATAAGGATAGTTCTAAGTTAAGGTATAGGGGAATTAAGATAGTTAATAAGAGATTTAGAATATAGAATACTTGAGTATCTATAACTAGAATAATACTTAGGCTTAGGACTCACTATTTGTGGTATTTATTTTAAATTTAATATAAGTAAAATACTTAGTAATTAAGAGTATCTCTACTAATAACCTCTATACTTATTACCTTTATAACTCTTATAATATAAGTTCTAGGATCTAGACCTAGTAGTATCTATCTACGTTACCTTTATATCCTATATATAGAAGATAGTAAGCTGAGATTCTGTAATCTTAGCGGTAGTAGTAATCTTTCTGAAATATTATGACTATAAGGTCTTTATTCTCTTTAGATAACTAATTCCGAAAATACTTAATACTAATGAATTCTAGTAATATTACCTATATCTTCATAAAACCTAATAGGATATCCTCTCGAGTAATAATAGAATAGACTTCTAAATCTAATTAAATATTAATAAGAGGATACCCCTTTCTTATATATATAAAGATGTATCCCTCTAGCCTTAAGATAGTGTTTAGGCGAGTACTAGAGAACCTGTCCTGGATTCTCTTAAGATATAGAGAGCTTAAGTTAAGGTTTATAAACGGAAAGTATAATTTGGCGGAATTATTAGTAGACCTTAGGTATCGCAAAAGGGCTAATAGCCTATATATAGCTATCTTTACGCTTATTATTAATTCGGATATTAATTTCGAAAGGGTATTAAACTAGTAAAGCGAACTACTATATCGTCTCGCGAAGCTCTAGAGGGAGCCTTGAAAATTAATAGAATTCAGCTTTGACTAGTTAATATTCATTAATTTCTTACGAGGCTATTATTAAGGACTACCAAAAGCCTTGGATTTCTTTAGGAAGGGGTATAGATTAATGAAATTCGGGTTATAGAGTTAATTAATTATTTAGTAGAGAGTTATTAGGTCGTCCGTGGAGAGGCTTAATAATACCCTAAGAAGAATTAATATTAATTAGGAAGTAGGTAATTAAACTTATATTATTTAGTATAGAGATATTTCCCTTTAAATTACAATTTTAGCTTAAGGTTAAAGTTATAATAGTAGGTTATAGTTCTACTCTTATAGCTATATTTATTTACTTAGTACTTAACTAAGATTAGAAGTATAGTAGTAAAGACGCTCCAAAAATAATTACCACTAGGCCTATACTAAATAAGGTTAAGGAAAAGCTATTTTTGGCGTTTACTTACTAACCTTAAGTCTAGGAGCTAGTTCTACTATTATACCTTTATACCTCTTCTAATAAGGAGCTAATTCTACTACTATACCTTAATATCCCTCGAGTAAGTAGCTAATTCTACTACTATACTATTTCAATAAGGAGCTATTTCTACTATTACACTTTTATATCCTTTAAACTAGTAGCTAGTTCTACTACTACACTATTTCAATAAAGAGCCATTTCTACTATCGTAAATACCTCGCTAATTATTAATAAATATCACGACTTCCTAGCCGCTAATATAATTACTATTAATAGTAAGACTTACTCTTATACTAAAGCTTTATCTCTCCCTATTAATACTATTTAAGCGGCTATACCGAGCTTTTATCTCTATATTACGGAAGCTAATATAGCTCTAATACTCCTTACTCTACTAGAATTTCTTAATTTCAAATACTAACTTGCTAGGTAGTTTATATTATTAGTAGAGGATTAACGGGAACCTATTTAGTTATTTAGTTAAGCTAAGATTTAGGAAAGACTATTATAGTTATTAAGAAGTCAAATATACTTAGTAGATATACTAATACCTTTATTAATCCCGTTATAAACTTCCTAGTTAACTATAGAGTATAAGATTTCTATAACTACTTAGTCATTACTAATTATTTTAGTTAGTTTAATGTCCCTCTAATATCTATTTCTTTAATAAACCCTTTTACTACTAAATACGTGGATCTAAAGACCGAAAAAGTCATATCTAGATATAGCTAACCTAATTCTATAACTACTCTAGAAATTCTGGCTTAGTAGCTTTTACTATTCCTATACTTATTAGGAGGTTATAAACTTCCTAACCCTATTCCTATAGACCTTCTACTCTTATTTAGCGACTTTATTACTAAATACGGCATTTAAGATATAGTCCTAATTATCTTTACCTTCGCCTATAATATTAGAGACTTTCTTATATTACCTACTCTTTATATTTTCTAGAACTTTAGCCTTCCTTAGCTAGAGAGTATAGTTACTAGTAGTTACTTAACTATAGCTCATTACGATAATAGCGAGCTCTACCAAAAGGCAGTAGTACTTCTTAGATCTTCAGTTTTATACGGAAATATACTAGTTCGCACTAAGTGCCATATTAACGGTAGTTACTATATTATAGTTTAAACCCTAACTAGCCTCAAACTAATTAAAGCAAAGAAGCTACTAATAACAATTCCACTCATCCTCGATAATCTAACTCCCTTTAAGCTAGATTACCACGAGCATAGTGTATTTAGTTAATAGTAATATATAAACTACTAACATTTATCCCTATATAACAGAAAACCCTATATACTAGAACGACTTCATGGTTTAGGGGTCTCAAATCTCTACCACATAAATATATAAAGTTAAAATTAGTTTACTATTATTCTTTAGCTATTTCTCTATAAGGGTTTGGTTTGTAGTAAGAAAATACTATAGTTGTGGTTATGTTATTAATTGTCTCATTAATAGCGTTAAAAGCCCTTTTAGCTATTCCCCCCTACTCTATTATAACTATTAGCCTATCTCTAAATTTCGGGACTATAGCACGAAGCTCCTATTAAGAAAGAATATAGCTCCAAAGTTTAAAGATATAGAGTATAAGGTAACCTTTATACCGGATTTATTTAGATAAAGTAAATAGAGGTATATAATACGCTAAGTATCTTAATAAGCAAAGGAAGTACTTATATAATATCATATTTATAGTTATAGTAAATTAATCATATTAGTATATTATATATTATACGAAACTCACGTGAAGTGTGGCGTTATTCTAGAAGTTTCTATAAGCAGCTATATAGATGTAGTAAGATCTTTTAGTAAGTCAAAGATAATCCAGATAATTCTAGTATCTTTAGCCTCCTTCACGATGCTTCTAGTAGCAATGAGCGACACCTTATAAGCTCTTAGTTTATTAGAGAGTATACCTAGTAGCGCTAGAATATTCTAGAAACTAAGCGGCGGTTAATTAGAAATAATAATCTTAGGGCCACGAAACTAATAAAGGCATATGCTTCCCCAAACCTCTCTTATAATTCAGGTTAATAGAATAAATGAAAGAAAGAGAAGATAATTAATTTTTGAAAGCGAGTTCGTTTCATTAAGATAAATATCTAACAATTATATAAGGCGATTAATAAGAATCCGATCACAACTACCTTCCTAGATTAATATCTAATAGCGACTATTAAACATGATAGCGAAACTGCAATATTCCGTGCTTAGTAGTTAGGTAGTAACCAAAGCAAATTTTGTGCATTCCATATAACCCATAACCCGCTTACGCTTAATCCTTCGTAGTTGCTTTTACCGCTTCCCTTTTAAAAAGAATTAGACAAACTAGCGAGTCCGGTTTTATTTACCTTAATACGACCAATGTCCGTTATAAGGCTTGAGTCTATACTATCAAATGACAAAGTCGAGATATAGCTATTAACTTTAACTATCTACTAGAGAGAGCTAGCGCTCGCGTCCCAGATCTTAACGGTCCGATCATTAGAAGCTAACGCCAGCAGCTTCAAGTCGTGCGAGAAGGCGATAGACGTGACCGAATCGCTATGGCCCTCGAGCGTCTGCTAGAGAGAGCTAGTGCTCGCGTCCCAGATCTTGACGGTCTGATCGTGAGAAGCTGACGCCAGTAGCTTCGAGTCGTGCGAGAAGGCGATAGACGTGACCGAAAGGCTATAGCCCTCGAGCGTCTACTAGAGAGAGCCAGTGCTCGCGTCCCAGATCTTGACGGTCCGATCGCCAGAAGCTGACGCTAGTAGCTTCGAGTCGTGCGAGAAGGCGACAGACGTGACCTAATCACTATAGCCCTCGAGCGTCTACTAGAGAGAGCTAGTACTCGCGTCCTAGATCTTGACGGTCTAATCATTAGAAGCTGACGCCAGCAGCTTCGAGTCGTGCGAGAAGGCGATAGACGTGACCGAATCGCTATGGCCCTTGAGCGTCTATAGCTCTGTACCCCATATTAGTGGAGTGATTGGGCACTTTTGGATCCATCTCGGGATCTAGCAATAGACGTTCCTCACAACACTGTTTTACGGGGCGAATATCATAGCTAATGAATATATCTGAAGTAGTGTAAGGTCAGTAATATATCTATAAGCAAGGATAATTCGCCACGCATCTTTAAGAAATAGTAATAGATACTTTGAGGCATTTGGCTACCATATGAAATATTAGAGATAAACTTCCTTAAATCTTTTCCTAGATAGTTAACTTATAGCTATAAGTGATTATAACACGCGAATATGTCTAATAGCTTTGGTAATTCTACTTATCAAAGATAGAGCCTTGAGCTAATTTAGGAAGTGCTTTTTCAAGAATTCGTGAACTTGGTCATTATCTCGGACTTGGGTTTTGCTACGCTAGGTATAGTGCACCTAGTACTTATAAGTATACTAAAGTACTAGCGAAAGGTGCCGATTAACTACGGTTAAGTTAACCTCACTCCGTGGCTGGCCCTTATACGTAAGGTCGCAGATATTCTTCCGTAGACCGCCGGGCTGCGATAGAAGTTCCAGACATTTGTTCAATAGTAGTTAGTACGTAGCCGGGCTATCTACTCCAAAAGGTCGGTCGCGGAGTTCGTCGCTTAGAAGAAACTCGCTAAAGGACAAATGAAGGGCCTGAACTAGTATCTCTAAATTATCGGGAATATGCAAAACTGAGTACAAATTGTCTAGGCAGCGTGAAACGTCATCTTGCTCTAAGCCTAGAAGGTCTACTAAGGATATAATAGAGAGCGGTTCTGCAAGAACGATAATAGATCCGACTATCCTCCGAAAGTTTTCGTAGTACTTGTTCTCTTCGTCCACATGGCTGAATGTTCCTTCTTATTAAGTAAGCACAGGGAGATACGTCTATCCCAGCTGCTGTAATTAAGCTAGCTGACCCTGCTTTTAAAACCCTAAGATCCTCTCAAGTCTCTTTCCGGGGGAGTGCCGTCTGAAGTCGCTAACATAAATACATACAGTAGCGGCGACGATAAATAATGGGATTGCCATATCTACCAATTCTTGAAGTACGTTATCACTTGGCTAGGTATCTTCAAGGAGTATACCTAGACGCGGGCGAGTGTTATATTTCTTTCGAATCTTCGAGAATTTATCACTCAAAAACGCTAGGATGTCATGCCAAATCGTGGCTAGTGGGACTTCTTTCTCGCTATAAAGGACCATATCCTGATAATCATCGATAGACATCTCCTTGAATCCCAGCTACGTGGGTAGATTAGGTCTACTCGTTAGAAACAATTTAAGACGAACGGTCTTAGGCTATAATAGTTAAGACCATAAATGGAGTAAGACTTCGATATTACTTGAGCTTAGCGTACTTTTTGACCCACACTCATCCAAAGCATCTACTACTAATACGAGAGTTAAATAGCCGCCGTTGGAGCTATTTATCTTCTATAGTGGCTCCTTAAGTAGCTTGTTAAATTGCTCACCTAATGACTTATCGAAAATGAGAGGATTATGCTTAATTACATTAGCGACGAGAGTATCTAGACCTGGTAGCTTGACTATAAGCTATTGGACAATGGTAGGGAAGAATTATAAAGCAGAACCTTGGTCGCCTTTATTCCACTTAAAAAAGAAGCTTGCGCCAAGATTAAGGGTTTGAGGGTTATCTTGCTTAGTTAACTACTTCGCGAATATTTAAGAGATAATTAACTTCCCTATACCCGCCATACCGTTTAGCTAGAAGATATGCTTACTCTCGGGTTCCTAAGCCCAACTTTGAATTCGACGTAATAGGTCGACCCTTGTCTTAGGGTAGCAGGTTGTCCTGGTATTGCCATAGGAATTGAACATTGCTCCTTGCGCATATAGCAAGTTATTTAAGCAGTAATTCATCTCAATTCTATCTAGCGAGTCTTGAATCTTATGGAATTACTCGAGCCCTTCGAGAACATTCCTTAAATCTGTCTTAAGCTCCCTAGCACGTGTTCGGTCTTGAGCACTCAAGGTGCGATCACAATTACTTGCTTCGATCTCAAGCTACTATCCGAGCTCGTTGTAGATTTTTTCAAAATCTTGGACATTGCTAATATTCTAGAACGCTTTAAACACGCGTTCAAATATTGAGGTCTCGTATATTTTGAGAGCTTAAGCCAGGAACCGAAAGATGTATACATATAGTTTCGTTAAGTGAGTCTCAAAGTTAGTGCGTGACAATAATGCAGGTAGTCCTTACAAGAAGCTCGTATAAGCTTTTAGTCGATTTGCTATGTAGAGAGCGGTTTCGCATCCGACAAGTAAGGAAGTCATCTGATTTGCTTCGGATACGGTAACCTATTGATTAAAACGTAAGCTAGTTGCGTTAGAGTTTATGAGAGATTACTCTTACTTCGAGCAGGAGACGAATCCCGGCCCACGGCAAGCCAGCATGCATAGGGTCTATATTCACTACGATATCGCCAACAGATTTGAATCGGTTTAGCTAGTGAACTACCTTATTAGCTTCATCCTTTAGAGTAACCTCTCGTCTAGTAAATGTAAACGCCCATCTCCTCTCGATATAGCGCCGTTACTTTACCTTAGCCGCCGCTATAGCCTGCATAAGCGCCAAATCAATTTCGCCGGTAGTCGGAAGAGTATATTTTCGAATAATAGTTCGATCGCCATCTAAGAGTAATTTGAGTGCCTCCTCGAAGAGATCAAAAGAGAGATTGGGAATGAGTTACTGAGATAGTGATAGGGCAGTAGTGGTGTTTAGTGAGTAGACTATGAACGGACTAGCTGACAATGGGCTTGCCGATAAAGCCTGTGTTGATGATGAGCCTGGTGAATGTGCTGTAGGTGATGCCAATACTGGGATCGGCGGAGGCGTTGACGATGGTGGTGATGGAGCACGGTTTCCGACCTTGCGGCGTAATCGCTCTCTTAGGCCTAGTTTTGCCGTCGGAGACGAGGACCCACTCATAATTGACAATGCTTGATTGGCACACAGGTGACAAATCCTCACGGGAATTATCGTAGCGTTTAATGAAAGATTCTTTTGATGTTTGAAGGATTCGTGCGACGCTTCAAGGCTCAAAGCATATATGCTAGCGGGGTAAGGCCCAAGATATACACCTAGTATATAAAGTACCGTGCATAGCGCTGAGCCTCAAAATCAGTAAGCCTCACTTGTGGCGGTGCAAATCGTCCAAAGCGGGCATGGGTAGAGATGGCTATGCCTCATTTATTCTAGTGCCGATCTAAGCGTCTTGGCATCGTGACTCATTCGGATCTTCAAGAGAGTGAAGAGAGGATCGAAACCTAATGTAGTTAGACTTTATCATACTACGTATTCTCGGCGCAATGGAAAGGAAGTTGCAACATTCCCACGCCAAAATTGGTTGATTTCCCTTCTTCCTATTGTGGCTCCATGCTTAGGTCCTCTTGAGCCCTAATCTCACCCGACTAATAGGATCCTCGAAAGTGGGTGGATTCTCGATGGGTATACTCTCAATGGTTGCTCTCATAGCCTTGAGGAGATCTACGGAAAATTCGGGAACTCTTGAAGCCTCTCTCTCAAATTTGTAATTGTGCTGTCTGAGACATCTTTCAATAGTTGCCGCAGCTAATATCGCACGCACTAGATACCCTTCAGGCAGATCGATTACTAAAGTAATATGCTGGGACGTGAGGCAATGAGTGTTTATGTCTGGCGCTCTCCAACTAGCCCACTTGGAGTCCTCTGGAGCTGGATTTGCTAGAATGATAGTATTAATAGGCTCAGCCATGAGGGATTCCATGCCAGTGATACGACATATATCTGCTAATCTAGCAAATTCGATGGCCGTGGTAATAGCGACGTCTGGTGCACACTCTCTAAACACGACTCGGCTAAGGCCCACCCACTGTACAAGCATTTGGAAACTTCGAGGCGTAACTACGCCATGCATCTCTTCCAAAGTTGCTGACTACTCTTCCCCTTCCTTAAAGGATCCTTCAATATAGCTTCGAAATATGGGGTCTGTTTGCAGAGGAGGGCTTTCGGGAGCTTATATTCGTGGCTTGTAGATCCGATGCGGATTGTGACTTGAGGACTGGAATAGAGTGGGAGAAGCCTATCCCTTCGTCCGGTGAGACATGGTCCGTACTAGCAAGGGGGGTGTGGCTGCACGCAAGCCTCATAAAGCGTAATAAAACGAGGTGAGGCTTGCGTGCAGCCACACCCCCCTTGCTAGTACGGACCATGTCTCACCGGACGAAGGGCTAGTGTTAGCTGGAACCAGGTAATAGATATTTGACACCACTAACGACGTTGCAAAGTCTTCAAAAGCCGCATCAAGCAGTCTCTCCTGGGCATTTGTGCTCGCCATATTAAGGTGCAAGGCTGTCGTCGGAGGGGACCAAAGGGCACAGGAAGGTATAACCCTTATTGCTATTGCCTGAACGTCCTTAGCTGGATGAGGCTACGTTGCAGCAATGCGTAGGTTCAGCTGTGCTCGCGAGCAGCTTGTGGGAGCATCTGCGGGATGAGGTATTTCGAGAGGGCGTTACAGCAGATGACGGCTATGCTAAGCGGTCTGGCTTCTACTACGTATATATACATATCCGTTAACAGAAGTGCTTTGTTTGTGACTTTGGTATAAGGCTCTGACTCGGCGATCAACTGTCCTCCTATGTCTGCGGTCTCTAGATACCTGGTGGGCTACGGCCATAGTGAAGCTATGTTGCAACTCCGCTGGCCACAGCAACCGTGATTCCACAACCCTCCTGGTCCCCACAGGGAAAAACCTTCCCAACAACGTTCTCTCTCGTCCAAATATCCTCTTCTATACCCCCGCAACTCCAAAATCCCGTAGACCCTGACTCTCCAAATCGTCTGATTGTGTGCCCTGTGTGGGCCAAGTACCTGCTGTGTGCTCTGTAAATTGGTGATGTTGTTTCGATAAGGGTTCGAGAATCTGCCGGGCAGGACTGCGGTGACAGGAAATGGTGATGTTCTCCTAGATCAGCAGAATTGTGCGTGCTGTGTGTTTGTTTTGTTGACTGTGTATGATGTTACTATATCTGAGATCTGGGTGATCTAATTGAGGCTGTGTTGAGGTAGGAAAACCCTGAGGAGTTGCCGCCGGCTTGCACGAACGCTTCACTGCAGCTACTTTCCTCTTATGCTGACCACCGCCCGTGGTCGCTCTCTAGCACAATCCTATCTACCGGAGCCGCGCGTGAGCTGTCAGGCCCTAAGGACAATCCGAGATCGAGTCGTAGTCGCTTTCGAGGTTGCCGTCGCTACTCGCAAATCTATTATCCTACTAGCCACGCTATTATCTTGAGCATGATAGGTTAGCAGCCGCAGGATTCGAACCTAGCAGCAGGGAGAGTATGCACAGCAGGTGCTCACCAGAGAGGCAGTGCTAGCTACCTCTCCAGCCGCCACAGTCTTGAATAGCCACACGCTAGTGGACGCTTTGTAAATGATTACATAAGTGAAATTATACCATAAATATTTTTTGGGCGTGCAGGGTCGATTCCCACTAACCAAAATCGTCACTCGCTTTGATCCGAGGTACCGACCCACGTAGCGATCTTATATGAATCTGCACGCCACAGCAGCCACAAGGCTCACGACAGTTGCTAGCCATAGTAGCGAGGTCCTAAAGCTCGGGTATGACCTTTTTATAAGTATTAGGGATAGTATGAGCTCGGTAGTGGAGCTGTGGTGGAGGAACCCTATTATGCTATAAAAGGAGACCCTTGCAAATCAGGCGTGAGGGCGACGACGTGAACGTGATTTTCTAGTGGGAGGGGTTCAGGGTGTCCGGGAGGGGCCACGGAACATAACTTATAAGAAAATATAGGAGATATTGAGGTGTGCACAGATTTTAAGATACTTGAAGTCAAAGTACCTATCATTTTTTCCGGTACGTAGGGTTTTCCGCTACGTAGGGATAGACGTTATACTAGCATTATCCGCGGCGGTATCCCCGCTAATACCAGTATCGTTAATACCGCTGCCAATTCCCCACTAAATATCCCAACCTCTCTATATGTCCTCCACTTCTCATACTCCAGTATTCCTAACCTCTATACCTTCTCTATAGTCTCCACCTCCCCATAAATACTTTCTTAAATAGAAACCCTCATTAACTCCGACATCTCCCTACTACAAAAATCCGGAACCATCCTAGCCTATAGGGTAACGATTATAGTAATTAATAACTATATACTAATTCAAATACGTGTCCTAGCTAACTCTATTAAGAAGGGATTTTACTCGGATTTATATACGTTATAGGGACGGCATAGGACCTTTTGGACTAGAGTTATATAGGCACTGGATAATTCATCCTTATTATAGGAGTTTACGGAGGGCATTTTACTATTAGTTATTAAGGCTTTGGAATAAGTTAAGATAAACGTCGCTAATTAATAGTAAAAGTAACCCTCTTAATTTATACTTTTTAAAATCTCACTTCTTATTTAACTTCTCCTACTTATAGCTATAAATATCTTATTCTCTATTCCGGTAGTCCTCTCTACTCTCTCCTCTATTACTTTAGGTGCCGCTATGCCTATAAGAGTAGCTAGTGATCTATTAAAACGATGAGAGACTTGTAGGGACTTAACGTTTGTCCCTATATAGTGGAAAACCTAGTGTACCGGAAAATTAGACAAAGTTCAATATTCGCAAGTCGCTATATAAATAGGAATAATATAATAAACTTATTACTAACTTCAAATATAAAAACTTTTTATTATAGTTAATTTAAAGATAATGTTGTAGAGAAGAACCCATAATCCTTATAATTTTATTAGTTATTTCTAGTATACTAGGTTTTCCGCTACTTAAGGACGAACGTTAGGAGGTTATCTAGGATTCGTCCTTAGGAACTATTATATAAATATTCGTCTCCCTATACTATTCCTATAACTTCTCTAGAGTTTCTAGTTAACTAATATCCTATAGTATTACCTTATGGACTTAACTAGTAGTACTTGTATCTTTAGCCAGGATTAGATAGCCGCTAATAGGACTTGGTATACTAACGTATAATATCCGTATTATGACCCTATAGCTCTAGTAAGTAAATTCTTTAAAATTCAAGAGTAAGTTTTTAATATACTTAAAGTATACTAGGTCTATAACTACTAAGACTACGAATACTTATATATAAGTTACTAGGAATTAGTATACTAATTATCTTTAAGAGTAAATATATATCGAGATAATATTCGAAGATAAGAGTAATTAGGAGAGTACGCTAGAATTAGACTTTTGAAAACCTACTCCCTCTACTAGATATTAAATATATAATAGGAACTAATAGGTTTATAGAAGGGTAGAAAGTAACTAATTAAAAGCTTATAGAGGTAAGTAAAAGGAGTAGTATTTTGGAAAGACTAGTTAGTACTTATAATTCAATTTGCCTAAAGATTATTCTATACTTATTATAGACTAAACTTAAAGATATAGCAAATAATAGGAGCTTGTAATTTAATTTATAATTACTATACTATTTCCACGTAGTTCCTGTCCTACTAATACATCCAAATAGTAGCTAGGAGAAGGATTAGAAGTATAGCCTAATATTAGTTAAAGGCCTACTATAGGCCAAGGGACTACTCTTAGCTATTAACTAAGCTCCTTAATTAAGGCTAGAAGCGCTACGCTTCTTAGTAACGTCCTTCTCTTAATATAGAGCTAAGGGATATTATAGGGCCTCGTCGGCCGTTATTCGGTCCTCTAGTACCTATTGAAGCATGGATTTGTAGCTTACTATAATAGGCTTAATAGATTCTTTACTAAGCTACTTGTAAATATTTTCAAACTCCTTCTTATTCACTTTACTATCTAGCCTTTTATATCTAATAATATCTAGACTAACTAATATATAAGCCTAGTAATTAACGCTATATCTATAATCCTGTCCTTCTCACTACTTAGGTACTAGGTAAGGTATTATTCCCGGTTAATTATAGAGTATATTATCTTTAACTATAGCGGATCCGAAATTAATGATTTAGGCTAAAGGAGGGTCGTAAGATTCTATAGTAAGGTTAGTAGGCTTTATATTATAATATATAATACCTTTCTCGTAAAGAAACGCGACCCCTTTAAGGACTTATGTAAAAAGAATAGTATAAACTTCTAGAGATGCCTTTAATATAATTAAGGAATAAAACGTACTAGTTAAGAGTAGGGAGTAGAATATATACTTATTAATAACATCGTTTAACCTAGGTTTCTAGGTATTATCTAAAAGTCTAGTAATATACTCCTATTTATATTAATAAAATACTTAGATGTTTTAATCTCCTAGAGATATATTTTCTCGGCTCTACTATAAATAGTCTTATAATAGAGTTTAAATAGTATTACTAAGTATTTCTGAAACTATTATTAGCTCTAATAAGCGTAAAGATCTATATATACGTAATTAATTTTTACGAGTAAGTTTACTATAGAAACCTCCTTATTAACCTTGCTTTTATTCTAGGGTATTCGCTATAGCTCTTTAGCTATCGCTACTTATCTAGTACGTGTATGTGTAACTATATAAACGTGACCAAATAACCCTTTCGCGATTATATACCTAATAACCTAATCCCCTATTATTACCTCTTATTTGGATAGAGTCGGGACAACTAATAGGGCTATATTATTTAGAATAATACTATAGAATATAGCTAGTTTTATTTGGAACTACTTATCCTATTCGAGCGTCTATGCTATAAACTTGAAGGTGAAGTAGTACTCTCTAATTCCGATTATATTCTAGTAAGGGATTAATTACTACTTATTAGAGAGCTCCTCTCTATTTAGCGTTACTGTCTTTCCCCGTAAATTATCCATGACTAGGAAAAACCCACCCCCTCCCTTTATCTAAGCGAAGCGTACATATCTCCCAGCTACCTTATCGTGGCCCTCTTCTATTAATAAAAGAATATTAACTCCTAGATTCTTTTCTATCTTTCTCCCCTTACTAATCCTCTAGCCTAGCGACGTAAATTCTAGTAGATTGTTAAGTGAAAAAATAAAGTATTCACCTAGCTATAGTATAACTAAATTAATATATATAAAATGGTAATAGTATTTATATATATTATTATAACGATGAAATCCGAGGTAATAGAAAGTATCTTTAGTATCTCGATTTAAGGGGTATAGTTCACTAATAAATCCTATATCCTTAGCGGCCCTATCTTAGACTCCGCCTTTATCGCCTTAATAATTTCCGCTCTCTAGGGTATTAGGAACTGTCTCAATATCGGACTCGCTAATCATGACGATATTATCCATAGCCCCTATCTATAGTAATCTCAATAGATATAAAAGGAGTGTGCCCCTCCTAATCCCTATACCTCCCCCTATACTACTCGCGTAGTATTCCTAAAATATGGATATACGCTCAAAGTAGTAATTTTGGATCTCGACTCTCTTTTGGATACATAAGCACCTATTCTAGGGTCTGCCTAGAGAGGGTACTTATACATTAGAGAATTGAGTTCTACTCTAGCCCCCTTCCCCCGCGCGTGGTAAGCTAATTTATATGATTTTATCGTAAAGTAAGATTTTCTTTTTCGGCTATTTTTCAGCCCATAGCGTGCGCACAAATAGTAGGCAAGACGCACGTCCCTCTATTCCTTACTTACCTTCGCTTAGGAAGTATATCCTTAAGGTATATACTCCTATAAGGCGCCGAAGGCGCCGAACGCCGTGCCCTATATATAGATGTGCCCTATACGCACGCCGTGACGCGCCGAAGGCGCGGTATAGGGTGCCTCTGGCCTATTTAAGGTCCTAATTATAAGTAGAGATAAACTTTAAATATAGATGTGCTTTGCACATAGATGTGCCCCGTACGCACGCCGTGACACGCCAAAGGCGCGGCACAGGGTGCCTCTGGCCTATTTAAGGTCCTAATTATAAGTAGAGATAAACTTTAAATATAGATGTGCTTTGCACGTAGATGTGCCCCGTACGCACGCCGTGACGCGCCAAAGGCGCGGCACAGGGTGCCTCTAGCCTATTTAAGGTCCTAATTATGAGTAGAGATAAACTTTAAATATAGATATGCTTTGTATATAGATGTGCCCCGCACGCACGCCGTGACACGCCAAAGGCGCGGCATAGGGTACCTCTAGCTTATTTAAGGTCCTAATATTAGTAGAGATACTCTATAAGCTTCAGAACTCCCAGAACTAGCTTTCTAACTAGTTAACTAACAAAAGTATAACAAGTGAACTTCACCTCACTTAGTAAAGTATAAGATAAGAGTAGAGCCATTTTTGGATTCTTATCTAATATAAGTATTATAGCCCTATAAATAATTAAAAGTTTCTAACTACTAATATGGGTTCGAGCTAGTTAAGACCTAGACTAATCCTCTGCCCTTGCCTAATTAACTAAAACTAAGTGTAACTATCGAAAACGTATATTTTTACCCTATATAAGTTATATAGTATATAGCGTATAGCGTATAGCATATAGCTAGCTATATATAGGTTAGTAGTTTTAGATAGCAACTTCCTTACTAAGCTTAATTTTGACGTAATTTTCGCTTAGTAAGCTATTCTTTCCTAACCACTAGCCGCACTAACGACGTTCATTATTATACTACTAGAATACTTATCCTTTGCCTACTACCTTATAGCTTAGATATATACTCCCTTTAATTAGAGTAGTCTATACTCTTTACTAGATAAGTTAAACCTAGTTAACGAGTAATTCCTTAAGCCGAAAATCTAGCTAAGAACTAGTAAACTTAAACTCTACTTCAAAGGCTATAAGGAATTTTTAGAACTACTACTATCTCTAACTCTTTTAGATAAAGGTAAATTATTTTCATATCGCGAATAGAGTAGCTTAAATCTTAATAAAGCTCTAATTATCCCATATTCTTATAATAAGTTACTTTAGACCTAAGCTATAGTAGAGAAGTTTTCAAATTAAGAGGTATAATCCCAAAGTAATATTAAGCCCTTCTTTAATATATTATAGAACTAATTGCTTTCTCTATTAGTTAATCTTAGTAGATTAAATTAGCTAAAGGCATATTCCAATAACGCTCTATAATATAAAAGGGAAAGCTATAGAATATAGCGAAAAGGGATATGAGATAATATAAGTAGTAATACTTTAAAGGCGAACCTAGTTAAGCCTCTTATACTACCGCGAATAACTATCCCAAATAATATATTAAGTTATATTAATAGAGAATAGAGTCGAATTCTAAGAAATCCTCATAGCGAAGTACTCAAGAAGCCCTTAGTACTAATACCTAATTATAGATTACGGAAAGATAATAAATCTAGTAGATTAAAAGTTTATAACCTAGTAAATACCTAAGAGTATAGAGGTAGACTAAGGCACCTATTAGGAGCTACTATAAGTAGGTCATATAAGGTTATAAAGCCACTAATAACTAGGATATAAGGACTTATAACGAGGTCTATAATACGGGAATAACTCCTATTAGAGATATAAATAGGAATCTAGCTATAGATTAGGACTATAATAAGGAAGTAGCTAGAGCTAATATACTAAAGGAATATACTTAGGGTAGCGACATAAGACTATGGGTATAAATAGTAAAAGCGGGATACGGAATTTTTATAAGTAGCGTATATAGCATATACCTAGTAGTTTCTCTATAATTATATCCTAGGATTATATAGTAATAGGTCTAGCTTCATTAGCCTTAGTAGTCTAGAGTCGACCGCTTAGAGCCTACTAAGTATAATCTTACCTATAAAGTAGGACCTATAACTAAGCTAAAGCTACTAGTAACAAGCTCTTATTAATTAATAGCGGCTAGGGTATATTATATCGATTATTTATACCCTTAGATTTAGCTATATAAGTAAGGTATATGAGATTATTACTACTAGTTAGCCTAATATTAGTAAGAGATCTATTATAGCTTCTCCGAATTATTATAGTAGAGGTAATTATATTATATTAGCTAAATTAGATAGTATATAGAATTATGGACTCTAGTCTTAAGATTTTATTTATAGTTATAGGTTTGTAATAATAAAAGGTACTTAAATAAGGAATTTAATATAGAAATATAATCTTAATTAATAAGTAAAAGCTCTTTTACTTTCCAAAATACAGTTATATATATAAAATACTAATAGATTCTATAGTATTATTATAATACCTTATCTCAACTATCCTTAATAAGACTTAGTTTATAATAATATTTACCTAAGTAGTACTAAGACATATCTTTACTATAATCCTTTCTCCCTAGTTCTCTATATATTAGCGCTTCCTTAATCCCGGTATTTCCTCTAAGTTTCCTTTAGTATAGTTCACAGTTTCACTTATTATTCTCTTTCACGAGATATTATTATAATTATATTTAATTATATCTATAAACTTTATTAGATTATTATAGAGTTCTTCTATTATCTCTATAGACGTTTTCGTATTATTAAGGAGTTTCTTAGTTATTACTATAGACTTTTTTAGGTTATTATGGAGTTCTTCTATTATCTCTATAGATTTTTTTATATTATTATGAAGTTCTTTAATTATCTCTATAGATTTTTCTATCTCGAGCTTAAGGGTCCTAATTTTCTATTCTATCTTATCTTAGAGGTTAATAGTCTCTTACCCTATATTAACTCAATAACTAACTATTACTTACTTAAAGTCCAAGATCTATATAGTAATATAGTTTCGAAGAAGTTTATTATCATTTTTAAGGCTATTAATATACTATATAAGAGACTTTAGGTATTACTTATATATACTTATAGTAGTAAGTTTTAATGTAATTAGTAATATATATAATTACTTACTACATTTAAGAGATATTAGTATTAAGCTAGCTCCTCCTCTACTTTAAATTAAAGACCCTATTAGATAAGACTTAGTTATAAGTATAGATTCCTACGAATAATTATATTAATAGAAAGAAAATCTTAAATATTATATTACTTATAGATAAGGCTCTATTAATGGCCTTTTTAATTAATGAATTATAGCGAATTTTCTCCCTATTAAAATATATATAGGCTATTCTCTTACTAACTAATAAGTATTTATCGCCTAACTCTGTCTTACTTATTTTATTAAGTATCTCTGTATTATTTATTACTAGTACTTTAAATTAAGTAATATAAGGGGGTAGGATATAGGTAATACGTTTTCGAAAGAATTATTATACTAACTTTATTTATTAGAGATAGATGGAGCTTTTAATTCTTCCCTCTTTATTACTCTTATATAACTATACTAATCCATATAAATAGTATATAAGATCTAGACTCTACTTGCGTTAGGGGCTATATACCCTACTACTCTAAATACAAGTAACCTTCGTCCCTACACTCCTTTACCTATACGATTTATTAAGAGGTATAACCGTATAGTGAGGATATAAATCTTCCCGTAGTAAAGCTCCCTCTTATCTCGCCTATATAAAAGCCTACGTCTCTAATTAAGTATAAGCTATATTAAACTAGATCTACCTTACTCTAGGATATCATAATAATAGGGTTAAATGCTTTATATAGAGGATAAGAAGAGATGGCCTAGATCTAGACAAATAACCTATCTACTTAGGTGCTTTTATACTATACTTATTCTAACCGCTCAAAATTCGCCATAATCCTATTCTATACCCGGATTATAAGGAAACTATCCTTCCTATAGCCTAATAAAGGCGGCGGACCTATAATAGTACTCCGTTATTCCTATATTAGAGCTAAATAATTTAAGTAGTACTATGATACCGTGAAGGGTAAGTATTATCCTTCTAGATACGTACTAGAGGCAGATTCACTAGGTCACAAGACTAGTAGGAAGTCTAGCTCTATTACCCTAGCTATATTAACTAGGGGATATAGCTCATTTGGCGCACACTATTAGACTCTATTAAGTGGGCTTTTTATACTAAGAGTAGGACCTATAATATAGTAGAAGCCGCTAATTATTCGCTATAGTTAAGGGCTTAGGTATTAAGCCTACTATTAGAATCCCTAGTTAGCTATATTGGTGCGGTGTCTCAACTAACGCTAGTGTAGAATATCTCCTAATTAGTCCTATTAATTACTTATAATTAAGGTAACTTATCTCTAATAAAGTAATACCCTTAAATACTAAATTAGCTAAGGCTTATACTAAGCCGTCTACTATAAATAGCCGTAAATGACTAGGCTTCCCCCCTTACCTTATACTCTATTACTAATAAGGGAAATGCCTTAAGTATAGGACACTATTATATACTATAATAATACTCCCCCGAGATTTAATATTAGCTTTAATATATTCTAGAAGGTAATTCATCTAATTACTTATCTATATACCTAAGAGAATTCTACTATATTCACTAATCTAATATAAGCTATCTCTCTCCTAGAAGCTAATATACCTATAGGAAAAGCGAAAGTTCTTTAACTTCTCGATAAAGAGTTCTAGTCTATAAATAATCTCATCTTAATTATATAGGATATAAAGCAGTAATAATAAGAATAGTAGCGATAACTATATTACTATTATAATTCGCTAGTAGACGAAGTTATAATACTATAAGATAGCACTAAATTAAGTATAGAGTTAGGTTAAGAGGCTATAAGTTATATTATTAAGCTATAGGAAGAGATAAAGGATATTCTAATCTAGTAGATAATTAATATAAAAAGAGGAATATTCTAGTATATCTTAATACTCTTCTATTATACCCTATTATCTAACTATTTCTATTAATAAGATATTAAACCTAAGCTATAGTAACTCCCTCCTAAGATTATCTAATCTATCCTCAAATATCTCCTTCTTAAGAAGGAGTCTATTACCCCAAATATTTTAGGGAGATATAATACCGGGAATCTCGTGATTTTCTAAGTCTCGAGTTAGGTATTTAAAATAAGTCGCTATATCTTTTACTATAATAATACTTTTAACTTCTAGGGGAATAAAATACTTAAATATTTAAAGTCGAAATAGATTTAATTATTCATCCGTTATATTATAGTCGAAATACCTTATTTATCTACTCTCCCGGAATACTTATATATTCTTAAGTACTACTTAGAGCTTAGGAGCCTAGATATTATCCTCTATAACTATTTGGGACAGAAGCCTAACTCTTCTTTTTATATCTTTAAAAGGCTAAAAAAGCTATAGTCCTGGATTATTATCTCTAATAATATCGAGTTAGCTAAAGTATATATAAGGCTTAATTATAGCTAGATCCTAATTATTTATGCCATTGAAGCTTAAGGAAGAAGAGGGTTACTAAGGAGCTTAATAGGAGTTATCTATCTTTAGGCTAAGGGTATATAGTTAATCCACAAGTCCCGTAGTAGAAATAAACGGGTCTAAGGGAGATAATCTATCTTAGTATTAAGAAGTTATATATAGTATTATATCTACTAAAGTTATAGATATAAGGAGTAATATAGTAATATAAGAAAATAGGGTAATTATAGCCTTAAGCTTAGTTAAAACTTAATTCTTAGGGGAGTCCAAAAAAATCTATTACTAGATTCTAGCCCATGATTTAGATAAAGTATAACCACTTCTTTCCTTTAACTTAGTTATAGACTTCCCGTTTACTAGATTTATAGCCTATAGTAACCCTTACTAAGATACACGTCTTACCCCCTCCCCCTCTCTAATCTAAGCCTAAGTTAGCTTAATAGCTTCCTTAGCTATATTAATAATCTAGAGTTAGCTATATTAAGTAAGGAGCCTTAGTATCACGTGTAGTATAATATAGAAAACCCTATATATATATTTGGCTAAAGTATAAGTAAACCCTTAGGATATGTATTAGTAGGCTAGATCTATAAGAACCTATATTCTCCCCTTAGTACCCTAATATATCTCTCCTTATACTATACCAAATTCTCTATACTTCTCTTAACTAAGATATTAAAATCTAAAGAGAAAGCTACCCGTGTTTAAAAATATACTTAAAAGCTAAGAGTCTTAAAGTAAAACCCCCTAGTTACTATAGGTAAGAACTCCCTAGCTTATTTATATAATATAGTCTTACTTACACTTCTACTTATTACTTATTAAAATATAGGTAGAGTTTCTCCTCGCCTACTTATATATCATATTACGCCTAACTAGCTTCGCGACTTTAATAATATTATAATGGATTTACTTATTAATAGTATAAGATAGCTTAGTACATATTTAAATAATTACAGCTAAATTTAGTATATAGGTATACCCTAAAGTAATAATTCGGAAGAACTATTATATGTATTTAGTAACTTACGAAAATCGAAAGGATATAGTTTAGATAATAAAAAATATTATTATTAAGTAAAAGGATCCTAGGAGAACTATTTCATAGTTATTATAGGTTCCTAACCTAAAAAGTTTCTTAGATAACCTTATATTAACTAATGAGAAAGAAGACTTTTAGAAGTATATAAGAAAATATATTAATCTTTACTTACTAGACTATCTATTCGAGGTTTTAAGGACGACTTAATACTTAACTATATCCGAGGCTATACTTAAAGCACGGAAAAACATTAAGAGAGGTAAGATTATATATTTATATAGAACTTAAGCCTACTTTATAGGAAAGGAGGCACTTAACTAGGATAACTTTAGTTTCACGGAGTTAAACCGCCGTAAGATCTAACTTAGAATACTTAGCCTAATACGTTTCGCAAATCACGCTTATAGTCCAAACGCCTAGTTAATATTAAGTGAATTATATAAGGAGGTTAAGATTATAGCTTTAAGGAAGATTTAGGCTAGTAAGGAGATTACTATTTCTTATAATAAAAATGCCTTCGGGAAAGATAATTATAATTACCTTTATAAGACGAGTAAACTATAGTTCTATATAGCAAAATAAGCTCCTTATTATCTATAGTCTATAAGGGGAGAAATTCTACTTAATAAGTTAATACTTATATTAATAGAACTCCGGTATAAGGAGCTATATAGACGAGAGTAGCCTATAATGGAGTAATATATAGTTTTGGGTTTCGGAAGGCTTTAAGGGATAATTATAGACTAATATTAGGTGAGATAAATCTTGGGCTAGATAATAAGGATATATTTAAGATATTATATTAATATATCTCTAAGGAGTATTAAGTATAGGATTACTAGCTCTATAAAATAGGATTACTATATCGCTATAAAATAGGAGCTATCTCCGCTTACTATTGCAAGGCAGCTATTTCAAGTCATATCCAAAGGGGTAGTTTCTAGCTTAAGCTAAATATTAAGTTTAAGATAGATCTCTTTTTAATATAGTATAACTTATATAATATCTTCTACTATAATCTTGAGTATTATACTCTGCTATACTCATTTTTCCTCCTTCCTCTATATCCTACGCTTATAGTTCTTTTACTTCCCTTTATTAATTATCTTAGAATCGTTACTAAGTTAAGATATAATTCTTTAAAGTTATAGTACTCTTACTACTAGTGATATTATTCTCCTCTACTCAATTTGGTCCAGCTCTAGTTACCTAGAATAGTACTATAATTATAATTAATAAGTGTAATTTTCCGGTATACTATAAGTCTATTAGTAATTATTCGGTACTCTTAAGCGTTATTCCTATTAAAGGAATTTATAAGAAGACCTACTAGCTTAGAATTATTAATAGAACCTTAAATACTAATAGTACTATTAATAGTACCCTTAGTAGCATATCTATTAAGCTCTCGTCTAATTAAGCTATTATAAATATAGTTAATAAGTCTAATACTTTTAATATAAGCATAATTACATAATTTGAATATATATATAATCCAAATATAGCACCGGGATTATAGTATAATATTTCAAATATAAATAGCTACTAGGACAAATATAATAGAAGTTGGCCTTTTAAAATATTTGGAGGTCTAGTCCTTAAAGGCACTAGTAGTAAATATCTAAGTATAACTTATCCTCCTAATAATATAACTTATTCTATAGCTTATACCTACTAGAATAATAACTAGGTAACCCTTAGTTATTAGAACAACAATTCTATTATATTAATACTCTATTCTATAGTTAGTAGTCTAAAAGCTTTAGAAGTGGTCTAGTAGCTAGTGACCCGGAGGCTATAAAGGAGGTTGTGGCTAGTGATATTTTAATACTAATAGGAAAAGGTTACTTAGGTAGATAGATATTAATAATAATAAGCTTCTCTTTACGATATAGCGATTCCATTCTAATAGCGTAAAGTAATACTATTAATAATATACTAAAAGCTCTACTCTCCTTTAATATATATGCCTTTAAACTCTATCTCAATTATAAGACTTCCTAAGCCTATAAATCTTATTTCCTTTACTAATACTTCTAGGCTCTATATAGTTTATCTAAGTACCTATAGTAGCTCCTACTATTTCTCTACCTTAATCCTTAACTTTCCTAATCTAAAGGAGGTAAGATAAAGTAATACTATAAAGAGGTACTATATTCTTCTCGTAAATATATATATAAAAGGCTCGCATTAATAAGGAATAGGAGCGGTATAATATAATGAGTTAAAGATAAGGGAACTCTAATACTATTTAAGTAAGTTAGGACTTGAGAACTAGGGCGTAGAGGTCGGTAATTAGAGATATTATATATAGTTATAATCTTATATATATAGATAACATGAGGTCAAATATTAAGGGAGTTTAATAGGTTTACTTTAAGGTACTCCAAATTATTCCCTATATAAGGGCCTTTAATATATTACGAGGGTTATAATATATATCATTTATTGAAATAAATAGAGATAAGTTAAGCTATTACTAGCGAATCACGTTAAGAGGGATAGTAATGGGATAGCGAGGATTATTAAGATATATACCACTAATAACTATAATTATAATATAAAACCTTGTATTTTGTTTTCCAAAATAATCTATTATATCTAATATTATTAAGGTAATATATTATATTATATCTTAAGGCTAATTAAAGCTCTATCCTAGAAGAATATTTATAATATACCCTTTTTGGCCTATATTTTAGAAAACCGCTTCCAGAATCGGCTTCTTAGTTTTTACTTACTTAATAATAAGCATATTCTATTAATAGCTTTAATCTATATTTACTACTACTAATATATACTTATTAAATTCCAAAAATATTATTTTAAATTTATTTTAATTAAAACTTATTATAAGTATTATATAATTCTCATTAATAAAGGAATAATTTTCTTATATAAATATCTTAATATATAATTTTATATTAATACCTCCTTTATCCTCCTTACTCTTTTCTCTTCTATATTAGGTATAAATTCATCTATGCCTAGAATTAGGAAAACTACTTATTATTATAAGCGTTAGAAGAGGAATTCCTTTTCTCTTATAGTATTTTAAACTCTTGAAATATTCCCAAAAAAGTAATTACTAACTTCCCCGTTACTTAGGGGATTACTATAAACCTTCTTATACTTAGCCATATAAGGCTACCTTTACTTCTAGACCTATACTCACCTATAATATCTCTAATAATCCTCTCAAAGACCTCGACGCCCCTTCCGGTTACAATAGAGGTATAGTATATATGTGCTCTAATTAATCTCCTTAGGTAATCTCGGATAATCTCACATATAGCTATATAGTAGTAAACTTGAAGGGAAGCTCTAAAGTAAGTTAGTGCTATACTTATTATAAGTTAACTTTTATAAGCGGCCTAGTTAATAGCAAGAAAATAGTCATCTAAGCTATAAATACGAGTAGAGATCTAGGCGAAAACTAGTTTAATCTTAGTATATCTACCTTCTTTTATTTCTCTTATCCTCACTTATAGAATACCTCTTAATATTAAACCAGATTCCTAGTAGAGGGGTTAGGCTCAATAATAGCTATACTATTAAATGGGGAGCTCTAAGCTCAGGTTAGGGTACCTAATATAGTAGTATCTCCTCTCGATCCAATTATAATAACTTCCCAAAGTCCTTATAAGTAGGCTACTATTAGCGCTTTAATTAGTTTATAGGAGCTAATAATCCAAGTATATCATTCACATAAATTAAATATCTAGCTACTATTATAGCGAATACTAGCTATATCCGAGCTATTAATAGAAATACTCTAGTAACGCTATTAGTTAATAGGAGTTTGAAATATTCATCTATAGCTTAAAAAAGAGAAACCTTTTATTAATTATAAACGTACTAGTTTAAGGGTTAGAGGCTTCAAAAAAAGATAAATAACGTCTATCCCTATATAGTAGAAAACTAGTATACCGGAAATAATTAATAAGATTATAAGGATTACGAATTTTTCGCCATAATATCCTCTTTAAACTAACTATAACAAAAAAAAAATTATATTTAAAGTTAGTAATAAGCTCATTATATGAGTTCTATTTATATAGCGACTTGTAAATATTGAAATTTATCTAATTTTCCAGTATACTAGGTTATCCGCCATATAGGGACGGACATTATATAACGTTATATACGTTATATAACGTCTATCCCTAGGTCGAGAGACACACCCTGTAATAAGACAAAACATAGGTACTTGAGATTCGGTAGGCTCTAAATTCATAAATGCCTTAAAATTTTACATACTTTCCGGAGTAATTATATTATATACGCTTCCTAAATACTCCTAAACTAGTAACTTCGAAAATTATAATCACGTCATCGCTACATTCCTGATTTACAGAGCACCCCTTTTTCTGGTATAATTAGGCCCATTAGCCCACAACATCAGCATCAAGTACATTTCGCCTTATAAACTCATAAATTAGTTGGATTTAGTATTCAAGTCACCCCACGAAAATAACAAGTCATTATTAGCCTTATAGTAATCAGGGCACGTTATAACACACGACGTCGCCACATGGATCGGTACCTCCCAAAATAAGCGAACAAGGGTTCCTAGTTAATTTACGGTATTCATAAAATCACGGTAAAAATATATTTTGCTTACGTAATAAAGCCTATGGCTATTAAACCTTGCCGACATTTCCCGCTTACCCAACATATTCCAAGAAGCGTTACAGGGCACTTTTTGCACCGCTCGAGACGCCATTTTGGCCTATGACCGACACCAAAACCGGCCACAATCTCCCTCTCAGAAACTTCTCTGGCGGCATGTCACTTCTGCATACAGTCACTTACCTGTTACAGGGATCAATATAGGTTATATTACGCAACCATTGCCGCTTTATATACACCTCAGTCTCAGTCCACAGGGGCAAGTCACTGCAATTGAAGCTATTCAGATAATTCTACCACTTTGTCTCCATTCCATTAGCTGCAATTACATCCAGATAGCGCTAGTGCATCGTCCTTACCCTCTCTGCTTGTTAGGTTATTGTTTGGTGTCTTTGGTATAGGTACAAAAATCGTTGATTCTATTGAGAGAGAAAGAGAGGACGCGAGAGAGGCTGGCCTTATAGCGGCGTGAGAAGACAGGTGACTTACTGTAATCAGGTGTCCTGGCGTGTGTAAATAGCTGTTCTAATTGGTGGCACCACCCTGTAATTCTAGCTGGTTCGCCGATGGAAACCCTGTAATCAGGTACTAATTGAGGTAATCAGGTGCCAATTAACGTTTAAAAAGCCATGTAGGTAGTACAAAATCGGCTTCCGTTTAAACATCATGTTCCGGTTGACGCGATACTCTCTCACACTTAATACTATCCCCCCCCCTAAATAATTTGGGGTGGGTCCTAGGTAACGCCACCCTGAAACATCGTTAAGATCCCCGAATTAGGGAATATCAGGTGCTCTCCAGAATCACAATTGGCTAGAGACCCTTAAGTTGGCCAGTGCGGGAGTAGTATTATCTAGGACCCACCCCAAATTATTTAGGGGAGGGGATAGTAAAAGACATGGAAGGAAGTCACCTTCGACGACTTCAAAGCAGGAACTTGCACCGATAAAGCAGGATACAAAGAGATTACTTCATACAGGGATCTTTAAATATTAATCAGTATTTAACTACATATAGCAAGAAAGGCTAGAATCAAGACAGGTAATTAGTCAGACCACTCTAAGATTCTAGCTAGTTCGCCGATAAAACCCCTGTAAACAGGTGACAATTAACATTTATTCGGGCTATAGGGAGTACCTCTTACAGGGATCTTTAAATATTAACCAGTGTCTAACTGTGTATAGCAAGAAAGGCTAGAACCAAGACAGGTGATTAGTCAGACCACCCTGCGATTCTAGCTAGTTCGCCGATAAAATCCCTATACTACGTAAACAGGACAATTAACCTTTATTTCCACTTGTAGGTAGTATGTTTTGCGGCGAACATGCCGCAAGAGATGGGTCACAGCACTTTTAGGTAGACACATACTACAGTACCTACGTGGGGTTTTAAAGGTTAATTGACACCTGATTCCAGGGTTCCCACCGGCGAACCAGCTAGAATTACATGGTAGTCTGACGAATCACCTGTCCAGATTCCAGCTTTTCTTGCTACATGTAGTTAGATACTAGTTAACCTTTAAAGACCCCTGTAGGGAGTATTGCATTAATTACAGTACTATCCCCCCCCCTGAATTATTTGAAGTGGGTCCAATATTCGCCACACTCTCATGCTTCAGTAACACCACACCTCACCCCATTCTAGCCAATCAGAGCTCGCCTGTCACTCCACGTAAACACCTTAAGAGCGGCAGAATCGCTCGCTCTGTATACCTTCATTATTTACTTAATTAAAATGGATCGATTTACAACCCCCCTACCGTATAGCAATTTATACGATGCAGAGACCCCCCCATCTGCTCAACCGCGTACTCCCCTATTCGACATCTCTGAGTTTATCGACTTCCCCCCCTCTTCTTCCGTTCCTTTCTCTCAACAGACTACTCAAGACGTCCCTCCCTCTCAACAAACAACTCAATCATGGGATTCACGTAACGGTCCTCGCTCTCCCTCTCTTCGTTTAATACCCTCTTCTCCATCACCGATTCCAGAGTCTCTTCTTGAACCGGGCCCTGCCCCTTCTGCCTTTATTCCAGACTCTCAAGCAAGCTCTTCTCAAGTAAGCTCCTCACGACCACGCTCTTTACGTCCACACAATTACACCTCGTACGTAGAGTGTTCACGTGATAAGCGTCTCCAAATCCAAACAGCCTTACTTTTTAAGATACCGTCCTCTCAAATTAAAGAGACTCTTGACGTTACAGACGGGCAGATCTGGTATGCGAAATCCCACCGTACGACCCCTCAAAAGAAGAGCAAAGCAGGAAGGCATGCAAAGCTCTATACCCCCGAGAAAACAATCCTCAAAGACTAGTTACTTGCGTCACCCTCCCACCGGCATATGCGATTTAGTCGAATTCCACACTTCCTTCCCTAGCTCAATGCTAAGGAGAAGGCCATTCGTACAGCATATAAAGGTCTAGGATACTGTCGGCGAGTCTCAAGGAAGAAGGGGTTTTCAGATGATCCTCGTGTTATGGAAGAGCGACTTATATTTGCGGAGGATGGAAAGACGTGGGCGAGAGAGAGAGTACAGAGAGTAGCTTTTACTGATGAAGTATGGGCGTTTGGCGGAGCCCACACTTCAGGCTACGTTACAGTTCTAGAAGATGGGAGCGATCGATTACTTCCAGAGGTCGTACGACATAAGTATCGTAAGCTCCCTGTATGGATGTTTTGGGGGACAATTGTCGACGGGAAGAAAGGACCGTGCTTGTTCTGGGAGAAGGGTTGGGGGACGATAAACTCTGAGCGCTATGACCAGAGAATTCTCTCTGTAATAGAACAATTTATCGTACGAGACCACCCTCTTAACGGCTATATCTTTTGGCAAGATAATGCGGGAGCACATCGCTCGTATGAGACGAAGACGAACCTTCTTATCCGTCGAATTCCAAATATTAGAGTACCTCCGTACTCTCCGGATCTTAATTTGATCGAGCATGTGTGGAATTGGATAAAGAACTGGATCGAGGAGCATTACTGGCACGCGCGATACCAGCCTGACAAGATCCCCTTAGATCAATTAAGGAGGATTATACAAGATGCATGGAATGCAGTACCAGACGACTATATCCAGAGCTTATTTGATAGCTAGTGGAGGAGATATCAAGCTGTAATTGATACGCGGGGTGGGCCGACGAAGTACTAAAGAGATGATTATATAGAGAGAAGAATATGGAACGCTAGGCCTCTGGCTTCATAATTTCCTAATACGGAAGTGCAAACAGTGAAAGCTAACGAGACAGTGAGTACTGAGTAGAGAGAGTGAGGGTAAAGACTCTAAAAACACCAAGACTACTTGCTTCACAATTACCCGATTAGGAAGGCGGTGAAGGCTAAGTTGCGTGCTTTAAATAAGGTGATACGTGGAATCAGACGGTGGCAAATTGGACCCACTTCAAATAATTCAGGGGGGGGGATAGTAAATTAACATCGCAGAGATCCACTAGAGCTTTAACCAGAGCAAACGACTCAGTTTAGCGCTTACCTCCGGCATGTATCGACCCAATAACCCCATGTTCCACCTTCTCGTATAAGGTTTATTAGTAAGTATTCATAATCAGAAATGTAATTTTAAGCCTTATATTTGAAACATCTCCCATTATAGCGTATATATATGGCCGCAAGATGCCCTAACTTATTGCCTAGAATTCGTATATAGAGTCAGCATAGCAAGCATTTCGGTAAGGAGTTAAAATATTTACACTTATAGTATGGTCTAATATAGTGCTAGTAACCTATATTATCCTCCCTAGTATTTTCATTAATACTCTCCTTATTACTATCCTCATCATTACTATCGTCCTCCTCGTCATTACTATCGTCCTCATTATCACTATCCTCCTCCTCGTAATCATAATTATTATAATGACCTTCAGAGATAACTACATATCTAGCAAGATCATAATCCTGGCCAGAAGATCTCATAGTTCCTATTCTATCTATTAACTACTACCTCATTCTTTTAGTTTATAACATCGACCTTTCTATTAGATCTTCCAGTCTCCTTTTTTATACTACAAACTCCGCTCCCAAGCCTTTATCATTTTAGCTAATTATTGGACGTGGCTCTAGAATAGTCTACGCCTCTATTTATAATTCAACTAATAGTACTACTTAAGCTCTACATATCTCTCCATTATGCATTCCGCTCCTTAGAAATTTATCAAGCACACCATAAATAGCACGATAGCTCGGGTCTAACCTATTATTACATTAGGCTATCTATATATAGTTCATATCAATACTCTCTACTATCTCAATCAAACTATCTATATCTAATTTCAAAGAATAGTTCTCTATTACCTATACTCATTAATACCTATTTATTAAGGTTAACTAAAGGCTTATTATTAAGCAAAATGGCGGTATACCTTCTCGTATAGCCCCTTTATACTAGAGATCCCTCGTGCTTCTTGAAATAAGTAAATCTTAATACTATAATCCCGTACTTTACTCTTAAACTCCTCATTAATATTATCTAGTACTTTACTATTAAGCTCTAGTGTCTCTATAATCTTCTTATACGAGTCTTACCAAATAAAGCTGAGAATATTTAATATAATTAACCCCTAAGTTAAGTATACGCTCCCCTAATAAGGTATTCCAAGGAAGATTATAAGGCGCGTTCGTGAGCGGTATATCTCGGATTTATTAATTACCTATGCCTTAGCGTAAGCACTACATATCTATAACCTTAATTCTAGTTAGTACCGGAGTCTTATATCTTTAATAATAATACTACTAAGACTATGAGTTATAAATAGGATTAGGTTCTAATATCATAGTTAGCCTAGCTATTTAACCTAAGCCATATAATTCTAAGCTACATTATTCTTAATATATCGCTTGACTTATAGCCAAAGATTATGACCGTGATCCAATACACTATTCTTATTATTTGCCAGAAATAGCCCGCTAATTATATTGGTATTATACCCATATATCCATACTCTCGCCTATAGTATATCCTGTGTAAGGTAGTCCCTGGGCTAGAAGAGCTAATGTGGTTTTAGTCTTTTATCGCTTTCCTTACTATTAGCTATAGACACAGATGGTTTAGCCTTAAAGTAGAAGATAAATCTCTCGAGGAGACTCCGTGAACTACGCTCCTCCTCTATACTTATATCGTAGCTATTGACCCATATATTCTTTAGATATCCTCTCAAACCATATACGAAGATAATACTATAGGTAGTTAGCTAAAGCGCCTTTCATTAGATAAACCTCCTTATACTTAATATAGAATAGTCTGGTCTTAGCGCTATTATTATTAGAGAGCTCCGTGAAGCTATACCGACTTATATCCGCTATATCTTATAGATTTAACGCGGTCTACTTATAGCAAAGCGTAAGGCGGAGCTACCACTTACTATATATAAAGTAGTAGACGTGTTCTATTAGGTTCTAGAAGAATTACGACTTATTAGGCAATAATGACATATTAGTATCACGTAAATAGACAGGACTATCTTTAGTAATATGGCTTATCTCATATAATAGTAATAGGATATGGCTATATTAGTAGAGCCTTGGTAGTATAGCTAAGCTGAACTTTGGGAGGGAGGTAATAGAAGCTAATTTCGCAAATATTGGTACCTTAAATAGCTCTATTAACTCACAAAACCAACCCCTTCTACCTAAAACAATAAACCTCCACGGTTCTTAGCCCTAGTCTACTAGGGGAATCCGCTCCTTTATCGCCGCTATTACAGATTCCTATATTACCTCCTTTGATAATATAACTATTACTAACTCTCTAGTTAAGTCTAAGTGAAAAGGCCGGCTCGAGTATAAAGATATTTGGAGTTAAAGTAGCACGATGAGACTATAATAACCCTACGAAGACCCTAATAGTAGCTTAGAGGATAATAGCGTGGTAGCGACTATGATATGGCGGTTTATACGACAATATGCAGCTATAGGGCAAATCAAGCATAGACACGACAAGTATAGTAGAGGGAAACTAGGGCTAGCCTATATTTCTATTTCCTTAATTATACGTCTATCTAACTATTATTACTACTATACTAAAAGGTTAACGAAGACTAATAATAACCATATAATAAAGTAGTTACGAAGCTAGCGCGGAGCTACCTATAACCAAATTCAACTAAGGACTAATCTATTAGCTTTCTATCTCTTATATAGTAGTCTCATCTACTACATCTCCCGCTAATATATCCACGCTACTAGTGCTCTCTAAGATTCTAGCATAATATCATCTTCCGTAGTAGGTACTCTAGTTATCTATACTACTAAGGCTCTTACTATCTCTAGTAAAGGCGCTTTACTTATCCACGCTACCTTAATATTTAGCTCTGGCGTATCTGCCTCTAGTAGAGCACTCTTCCGCTTCCAACTACGCTTCGCCTTTACCGGAGTAACGTTATCTGCCTCTAGCGTAGTACTTTAGTACTTATGACTATATTTACCCTTACCTTTAGCTTCTTTAGTAGCGTCTTTTTTAGTATACTTTACTCATGCTTCCTTGAGCTCCTTATAGCTTATAACCTTCGCCTTCCCTAATACTAATGACTTTATTAATCGTTAAACTTTGGCTTCGTTATTAATCTTAGTTAAGAATTAAATTTAGTTATCCTATAAGGTGCCCTTAGTAAGCGATATCTAGCTAGCCTTAATAAGCTTCTATACATGCCTCTATAAGTTCCTTTTACTTATCGATAAAGTAGAGGTAAGGTCTTATCCGTAAGACATAGTACCACAAATGCCTATTACGCTAGTATTAGCAGAGGCTCTTATATTACTACAAAATCTAATTATTAAATAGGATACTTATATACTTAATAATACTATTAGAATATTTAGGTTAGTAGGGGGCTTAGGCATACCTCTAAGTACTCTCTCTGGATTCAATAGGAACAAACTACTAGTAGCGAAACTAGCTTTAATATTCTTTGGTATAAATACTCTTTCCCTTATAGGGCTAAAGAGAGAGGTGAAATACTACTTACTAATTATATTTACCCCTCCTCGCTCTAAACAATTAACCTAATCGCAATAGGCTACCTTTAGTAAGGCAAATACTACTACATCACAGGGCTAGAGCTTATAGGAGATATAAGAAGGTAAATAATATAGGATAATATTATTTTCGAAATAAAACTCCAAGATTTTAAGGGTCTCATATATCCTAAAGCTATTAGAAATCAGTACCCATAGCTTCTTATTAGCTTACTCTTAAGTTTCGGGATGAAATATATGCTTAAGCTACTAGAAGCTAATCTAAGAGTTAGTATATCTAGATTTAGAGTATATATACTACTATCTAGGGGTAGGGAATATGGTCTAGTTACTTTAGTAGGTACTAGCTAGCTAAATAATTATAGGGTTTAGATACCTACTATTAATACTAATATATTTGATCGCTATTACCATTATTTATTTAATACTCGCGCCTCTATAGTCTCGCCTATTATCCTTACCTATAAGGACTTTAATAGAGCCTAGTATAGATAATATTACTCTAGTCTCGTCTATATTATAGATATTCTCTGCCAGAATAGTAGGATCTTATAACATCTTTCTAATTACCTTAAACTAATATATAACCTTCCTATAGGATATTTTTCTCGTAATGGTCCTAGTTTAATAGCTTAACATGTCTCGCTTAGAGTTCTGGATAGCGGTTTTCTAGAGCCTTTATCTAATTCTTTCCTAGAGGCTTAAGGGGTCTATCCGCCTTAGGTTACTCACGGGTAATACTAAATACTATCAAAGGAATAAACTTCATCCATATTAGTTATCCAAGATTAGATATTTATAAGTAGAACTTAACGACAATATCCTCTTCTAATAGGGTAAGGTACTATTAACTTTGGGCCTTCTCTTCTATCAAGCATTATCCACGAGCATAATAATAGAGGGTAGCACGAGGGATAGCGCTATAATCTACAAGGGCACAGTATAATTTAGGCACGCTAGGAGGAACGCCTTATACTAGTAATTAACTAGCTCTATCCATATTAGCTTACCGTGGTAATAGTATTATAAAGGAGACGAGTAAGATATAGTACTAGCGTACGAGCGCATAGAAAGTTCAAGAAACCTACTAACTAGTAACCTCTTATATAGTAAATAGCCTAGTTAACCGCTATAACCTAGTTAACTTTATACTCTGCCTTAAGGCTACTATCTAGCTATGTTAGTATACCTACTACCTTAATTCAACTTTTGCTCTTAATATAATAAAAGCATATAAAAATGAAAGATAATTATAACTCTTATATCTATCTAGGTATTCTAATCCCGCTAAGTATCTAGGCTCTACCCCATACACTACTAGCTAGCTTCTATTATCTAGGTAATTTAAGTTCTCTCTAAGCTCTTAAAGATTTTAGAGAGGAATTTAATATTCCTGGTAATAAGATTAACTATATATATAATCTTGCCTCTGGCCTAGTAAATATAGTTATTATTCTAGAGTAGCTAAAGACGAGATCTCACGAATACGGATATCCGTTCCCACGATTTATAAGTTACTATAAAACGCTACTAGTAGTAAATAAGCTTATCTAATTTATAACTAACGGCGTGTAAAGTATCTATACTATAACCGTTCTAGATATATTCTCCTTTAAGCCTAACCCTAAGAGTTATATACCACTAGATGAATAATGTTATTAGCTTCTAGTAGAGATTCTAAGAGCCAAGAAACCAAAAGTAGTTATCCGCTACTATAGGGGCGAATATAAGGATCCTTAGATAAAGTAGTTTAAACTCCCCGGCGAAGAGTATAGGTTTATATAAATAGAGGTTTAAGCTAACGGAAACTATAGGACGGTATTACTATAATCTTTTCATTCATTAGTAGCTATTAATAACCCCGCTTATAGACCCAAATACCGTTATCTCTTAATTTACCACTTTACTATAGTATTTACTAAACTAAGTAGAGTATTATAGCTTTATGAGAATATAGAGGAAATCCGGCAATTATATATAGAGAAAGGGTATATTCTCTCTCTCTATATAAGTAGTATTACTCTCACTAATTATTCCTTTAGTAAGAGTAATGGCTAGGAGCGCTTGGGTAGGGACCTACTAACCTACCTAATAAAGGCATTAGAATAGCGATATGGTAATTTATAAGGAGTATATCCACTAATATTAGTAAAATTATTAGAGTATAAGGTACTTAGAAGAAAAGCTAAAATACTTTCGATAATATATAATTAGCTAGGATATCTAGTAGGATAATCTCATATATTTAGCGCCCTTAGTATAATAGTGGCTATTCTATTTCTATGGAAGAAGTATTTCGACAAAAATCTACTCTATAAATAAGTTATAACGCTACTACTCTTCAGGGGCAGTGAATAGTAGGGCTAGTTCCTAACGGCGAACTATAAGCTTCTAATTATAGAGGAGCTCTCTAAACTTCAAATTAGTAGCTCCAAGTTTCCTGGCTAGATAACTATGGGACTATACTCGCCGGAGATCTTTAAGGTTAATAAATGAGTAGTTACGTGCATTTTAAATACTCTTACGTTAGAGGAGGGGGAAGAGGTAGGGAAGACTTATCTAGTAGTATATAATAAGATTACTAATCTAATTAATATATAGAACTTACTTATAGATAAGTATATCCATATATCCCTACTAACTCAACTTTCTCGCATATTAAAGATTCAAAAACTAGCTACTTAATATAAATATCTAGCTAAAATCATTAAAGGAGAGAATTACTATTTAGATAAGCTAGAAGAAAAAAGATACAAAGACTTAACTCTCCTATATATCTACCTCTAATAACTTATCTCTATATAGGTTCAATTATTATTTTAAATATAGGACGGATATCCTAATTTATAAGGGAATGTGCTCTTATTATAATATTAGATAAATGAAATGAAGGAGCTTAAGCTAGCTCCGGGGCAGAATAGTATTACGTCAAGTAACCGGATTATCTTTTTTCAAATACTTATTAATAACTAGCAGGTAATTAATTCATTACTAGTTCCCTTCTATAGCGCCGAGAATATAATAACGTACTATTCGAAAATTTATGCCTATTAGCCTTAGGAAAAAATTTCTTCTAAGCCTTAGCTACACCTGACTCCTAGCGCCTAAGGCTTAAATTATATGGTATAATTTAATTATACTAATATATGCTAATATATACTAATAAGTACTAAATCCTAAAGCTAAAACATATAGCGTTTATGCCCCTCTCCTCATATAGCGTAACTGCCGGACCGTATCATTTACCTCTCTAAGTATCTTTAAAACTTGGAGCTATATTCTTTCTTTATAGAACCTTTCCCTAAGTGCTCCGAATTTTAAAGATACTTTAATAGTCGTGATTAAGTAAGGGGGAATAGCCAAAGCCGCGATTAGTGGCGTGATTAAAATAATCAATAGCATAATTAACTATAGTCTTTTTCTTATTATAAAGGTATCTCCTTAAGGAGAAATAGTTAAAGAAAGTGATATATTAATAATAACTCCGTAGATTTACTAAGAAAAAATTTATAATTCCTAAACTATAGATTCGTCTCATAATAGCATACGTCTCTCGATATAGGGACAGACGTTATATATTTAGTTTTATAATAATAGATAAAGGCAATTCAAATCCAGATTACTAACTTAACTTAGAATATTCTTCCCCCTTAAGAAGGGGGAGGGTGAGTATTAGGCAGGGAGTCAAATTCACTCACGTGACGCAGGAAAAACCTAAATAATGCACAGCCACGCAAATCGTGAGGGAAGACTAACTAGGCCAGCCGTTAAAATTATAATTTGTAAGTTAGGGCTGACGCTAACGTCTATCTTTAGTAACGTCCGTCCCTGCGTCGAGAGACGCACCCTATTACGAGACAAACCATAGGTACTTTGAATTCAAGTGACTCTAACTCTATAAGCGTATCCGAATTTCTCCTACTTTTATATTAGTTATATTATATGCCTATCCCGAATACTCCTAACTCGGTAACTCCGAAAATTATAATCTCGTCGTCGCTACCCCCCTGATTTGCTAAGGACCTCCTTTTATAGTGTAATATGACCCCTCTACTAGTAGTACTACTACCTAGCTCTTTTCGCTTTTCAAACTCATAGATTAATTAGATATGGATTTCTGACTCTCACTATGATACTGAGAAGTTATTCTTAGTCCTATGGCGGCCGTGGCGCTCTATGTCATGCGACGCCGCTATATGGGTTAGTACCTCTAATTAAGCGATTAAGGATCCCTAGCTAGCTATATAGTAAGAGTTATGGTAAATCTCTGTAATATATTATATAAGTAATTTATCACGTGCGGGAATATTTTAGTTTATGTAATAAAGTCTATGGCTGCTATTAGCTACGTGTGGCGGACTACTAAGCCTTACCGAAAATTCCCATATTCCCGATATACTCCGAGTTATACTATCCTCTCCTAAGTAGAGCAAAAAGTAGCCGACACTAGAATCGGCTATAGCTATTTCCTCCTCCTTATTAGGAGATACTTTATCGCGACGAACTTTTAGTGATCTTCGAATCGCTCCTAGATATCTGTATTCGTACGTAGCTTAACTCCTTTACTAGCTACTATTTCGATTACTATAAATGATGGCTAATAGTATAGTCGCTTACAAAATCGGCTTCATTGTGAGTATAGACTACCTCGTCATTTTTGGCGCTAGCGCCGAAGCCTATTACTATCCTATCGAGCCTATGTACTCTATAGTACCTCGGTACCTCCTTGAAAGATTATATATAGTATGACCTAGCCACTTTATCCTCTATAGTTATAATCTAGGGAGTTAACTAGGAAGGTAATACTTCTTTAACCTTAGATCTCCTATTTCTTATTCTATTACTATAGTAAACTGTATTAAATTTAAAACTCTTAGTCCTAGCTATAATATCTAGATACTTAAACACCGGATTCTTTCTAGTCTAGGGTCTCTAGACTCTAACTTCACGATAATTAATTTCATATATAAGCCTTTACTACTAAGGGCTAAGATCTCGTCTTTCTCGGAATTAGGGTATAGTATAAGTAGGAAATTATATATAAGATAACTCTCGCTAAACGTAATTATATTAAATATAGAAGGGTAGTAATACTAGCGAAGGCTGGTCTAGTTTACCTTACGGGAAAGTCTAATACCCTAGTAATATAAATAGAGCTCTATCTTACTAGTATATTTAGATTAAACGGGTTTTATATTTTAGTAACTATATAGTATATATGAGCCCTATAGGGTAGGGTTTATTAGTTGTCTCATGCTTTATATATAGATTACGTAGCGTTTTCGGCTTAGCGGTAGCTATAATAAGTTACACTATACCTCTATCTCTAAACTAAGGACTTAAACCTGATTTACTACTCGCTCTTCTTCTCCTTCTCCTTCTAACCTTTTAGTATTAATATAGATTCCGCCTACTACTTTTCATAGATACTTATACGTATACTTTTTTTTGCCTATAAGATACTCGATCTATAGCAGGAATTTGACGTGATATATAGAACGAGTATTAGTGTGCTTGAACGATAGATATAGATAACTAAGTTATAGTTATACCTAGAGGTAGAAAGAAAGAAAGCTTTTAAGAGCAGATTACTAGCTTATAAGCGAGAGAAAGAAGAACGGATTTGCCGACTATAATAATAGTAGGTAGTTTAAGTATTATAATAAATATTAGGTAACGAATAGTATACTTAATAGCCTTAATACCCTAATTAATAAATAGGAAATTCATAATTATATCTTTTCTATCTATAAACCTAACTAGCCTAATAAGCTACGTATTTTAACCTAACTTGAGCCTATTAGAATATACTTAATAAGGTATATAAATATGAGAACTAAAACCTAAAAATAGAAATATATTATAAATCTAGGACTCTAAGGCCTAAAGGCGAGTCCTAGTATAAAGCTATAAATTAGCGTTACCTCTTAATCTCGACTTCCTCTTTAAATATACTTAATATAATTATTAATATAGGGCTTAAACGCTAAAAGAAATAAAAATTATACCTCTTACTCGTCTATTTCTAACTAATATTAATCCTAGGAGGCTTTCTACTTTATCTCTAGATCCTTTAGCTACTCCCTAAAAGGCACTTCCTCCTCTCCGATTCTTAGTCTACTATTATTAACCCCCCTCTAGCCTTCTACGGGAGCCTTGATATATTAGTAGCCCTATAGGTAGATGACCCGCTAATCCGGTTCTATCTCTCTATTCTCGTGAGCCTCCTTCTTTGCAAAGTACTCCTCGTAGATATCGTAGTTAATATAGTATAGGTATAAGTATATACTACTATATACCTAGTCTCTTATCTCCTTACTATATAAATTATAACAGAAGAATAAATCGCCTAAGAGCCCCTTAGTTATCTTATCTATAAGTATAGCTAGCTCTCCCCGAATAGTGGCACTACTACGGTCTTCGCTAGTAGAGTCTCCTAGAGGTCTAAGTACCTCTATAGAGACCCCGTATTCCTCTTTCTCTTTCTCTTTCTTTTCTCCCGAAAGTCGTCGCTTCGCGAGATTCTTTTTACGAATATCCTTATCTATAATATATAACTACGCTATTAGCGCTACCTATACATATGTCCCTAATCCGCTAATATAGCTTAATATAACCGCGAGATAGTGAAAGCTATAAAAGTTATTATACCTAATATCATTTATTAATAAACGTATATAATATTAGAACACGGCCTATAGGACATTAGCTAGCTCGAGTATAGGACCCAGTTTATGAAGTATAAGTGCCAGGGTCACAGTTATTAGTAACTCAGTAGCCTTATAGTCACTCCCGAGTACCTTGCCTAGCTTTCCTTATAGCTCTTTCATCTCCTCAAGAGTAGCTATTTTAACTATAGGTTCCCCTAATAGCCTGAAATCCTCGAAGAGTAGCTTAGTAAGCTACTAGTATATAAACCTAATATTATCGAAGTATACTTACGAGTCGTGAATTACCTCCTATAATAACCTTTTAGCTTCTTTAACATCGCCCATTACCTAGTAGGCGAAGTATATAGCCTAAATTTATATAGAGTTCTTAAAGAAGTTTATATAATACTATAGATCTATTACTAGAAATATTATAATTATTTTTATATAAGGCTATGGATTCACGGCTAGTCCCTTTACGATTACTACATATAAGCCAAGTAGCTATCTTACTTTACCAAATCGCTTCATAGCTTCCTATATAATATTAGGGCTTTAGTAGCTACTAAGGATGAAATAGGCGATTAAGTCCGCTTTAGAGATAGCTTTTAAAACTTCTATCCCCGTCTCGTACTCATTAGCTCGTAGGAGTATAGAGATAATATCTTCTAGGGTATTACTATTAATAATACCGAACTATAAATTAACTATTTCCTTAATACTCCGAATAATAAGGTTAAGCTTTCCGAGATGAGCTACTACTTAAGTGTGGGTATTAAAAGTAGACACTATTATTATCCGGTTATCCTAAGTTACTGTATTAGCTTCCTTAATCTTATAGTATATCTTAATCACTATACCTAAGGTATTAACTAATTTACTTAAGTACTTTACCTTCTCTTCTTTATTTTCATTAAGACAAGCTAGCTCGAAAAGGAGTTCACCTTTGTACTAAAAAAGCCAAAACTACTCTACCTCAAGGATAGTTCTAATACCCATACTAATCTTAGCCTATTTAATAGCTTCCCTATATAACTAAATATTGAATATTACTATAGTAATACTAAGGAATAACGTAGGAGTCTTGGCGATATCCGTAAAGGTATTAGAAATAGCCTCAAATAACTTTTCAGTAATTTTTTGGCTATTTTTCTCGAATTTATCGAAATAGTCTTATAATATCTGGGTTTATAGTAGCTTAGGTAAGTCCTTACCTTGAAATAGTATATAATACGCGCATGAGAACACTAAATAAGTAGCTCTCATGTCCTTAGAGGAAAACTAATTATTAATATAGGCCTAGGTAATTAGGATAAATACTTAACGCGGCTCTTCTATAAATAGCCGGAACTACTCCAGGACTTCGTATACGATAGAGCCGGGTAATAGGCGAAGCGTATATCTTACCTAGGACCTAAGTATACCTAAAACTATATCCTCTTCTATCCCTTACCTATTAAGGATCATAGAGCTACGGTTAGTAATAGCCTCGAGGAGCTTTAGATAGCTCTTCTTATTACTTAAAATACTAAAAAGGCTCTCTAGGACTTCCTTAGCTAATTTATTACCGAGTTTATCGACCTCGATTTTACAAAGATATACTAGGCCCCAGGTAGCGGCGTAGTACTTTAAGATCCTTTCGGCTACTAACCTATAAGCTTTTAGTAAGTTAAATAACATCATAGCCCTGTATTCGCTCTCTAAGGTTAGAATTATAGAGATAATCTTAAAGATAATAGTATAAGCTTTATTAGCTATATATTTCAAAATATACGGATTGCCTATTACTTAGCGGAAGTAGGCTCTTAAGGACTACTCTTGGAAATAGAGAAAACTATTAGTATCTTCGATAATTCCGGCTATATTCTTAGGGTCGTCTAAGTCTACCTTATTAGTCTTATAGCTACTAGAGTCGCTATCTGTGAGATTCCCGTCCCCGCTACTAGAGATACGTAAGAGCCTTACGAGTAGCCTATTAAATGCTTTATCTATACTTATTAAGCTTTTCTTCCGGATAATATTAATGAGCAAAATAGCTCTACTAAATATGAGCTTAGATTTCGCGTATATGAGCTAGGCTAGGAGGCTACGTAGAACCTCTCGCTCTTCTAGGCTTTGGTTCTTCTAGTAATTATTAAGGAGGGTTTCGTAAAGAGTAGTCATATTAGAAGGAAGAATATCCAATTCTATACCTATAGCCCCTTTATAGCTAATCCCGTCTAGTCTTCGTATAGCATATATAATATATAAGAATGAGTCGGCTTTAGCTAAAACCTTCTTAGTAATTAATTTACGGAAACTAGGACTAAGTTTCTAGAGCCTTAGTAGATTCTTGGTTTAGGAAGAAGCGAAGCGATATATATCTCTAGTAATCCTTTACTTGACTAATTTAATAGGTTTAGAGAAGATCTATAATAGATATTCTTCCTAGGAGGGATTACTAGTTACTATAATCTAGATTTCTAAATTTTGGCCTTAGACCCTAATAAAGATTTTAGCTAGTTTAGTAAGGTCCTAGTCTTTAATTTCATTAATTCCGTCGAGAATAAAAATTAGCCTTCTTTGGGAGTTATTCTAGTACTTAGACTTAATAAGGTTATACTAATCCTTATTAACGCTAGTAGCCGAGTCTCTAATAATAGATAGGTCGCGTAAGGCCGCTTTATAATAGCGGGTATCCCTTTCTATAGCCTAAATAGAGTACTAGCGTAGTATATTCTAGAGCGAGTGTATTTCTGGGTACTCTTAGTTAAAGAAAAAGCAAGTAATACTTACTGAGGGGTCGCCCGTAAATGTCTCCTTTAGGTGATAGAATATCTTAAAAGCTATAGTCGATTTTCCTATACCTAAAGCACCGCTTACCTAGAGAAAGCGTTTCCTCTTATTAATGATATCTAAAAATACGGAGTTATTCTTAATCTATTTAAAGATGTAGCGAATAGTTACCTACTCTAGCTCTGCCTATTATCGCTATTATATGCCGGCCTCGGTAGTAGTAAGGAGAAGCTACTTTAGACAAGCGAAGTTCGCAGGTTTACTCTTCGAAGACTTTAGTTAGTACTATAACTAACTATCTTTCGTCTGAGCTCTTAAAGTATATAGACTCTCCTATACTAAGTATTCGTTTTCCTAGCTCTACCTAATTAGTACACTAAGATTATAAGTATTCTTGATAAGGGCTAAGGTATTCTTGTCTAGAGACTCTTGTATAGATTTAACGTTTTCACTCATTACCTTTACCTCGTTATATATATTAATAGATGTCCTAAGAGTTTGGAATATAGTAGCCTTTTCCAAATTCTTAAGATTCTCATATAGAGAGTCATATATCTCCTATAGATTCGGGTCTTTACTATTAACTAAGGCGTGCGCCTATACTCTAAATCTACCCTAATAATAGTAGTAGTAGGTATAAGTAGTTATAGCTAGGATTAATGAGAAGACTTTAATAAGATTATATTAGAATTCCTTCTATAGCGGGATTTTACCCTCGAGTAAAGATAATCGCCGGAAGAAAGATCATATATAATTAAAGAAGCTTTCGATTACGTTATAGCTATTAGATACCTGCCTTAAGGCCTCTATAACATATATAAAGGTAGTAAGAATAGCCGTACTTAGTAGAAAAGCTATACTCACTACGCTAGCGATTTGATTAGCTATACTTTATATATAAGAAGTATTATCGGAGATAATAGATCATATCTTATTAACTTTGCCCTTATTATAACAGAAGTCCTTAAAGATATTGAGCTAATGCTCTTAGTCCCTTATAATAGTTGTAATACTCCTTTAAGAAGATAATTCACTCTGGATATCGACTTTTAATATCTCAAAAAAGGTATCTAAAGCTTCCTCCCATAGCGCTACCACGTTACTAGGGCATTTGGGGGGAGTATGATCCATCGTTGTACTAGCGACTAATTAGAATAGGATAAGAAACCTAGCTAAGAATAACGCTTATCGTAGTAGCTAAGATACTATATACTAAGGCGTATATTACGAGGCAAAAGAGCGAAGTTATATTAAGATTATAAGATATATTATCTAAAGGTTCCCTTTATAAGGCTAACTTAGTTACCTGATTCTTATATAAGCTACTTCCCTTCTTTAAGAGGCTTTTATTAGTTATTAGGGGCCTAAATATACTTATATAACTAGAAATAAAAAGATATAAATCTAATAAGTAAGAGCCTATAAGTTTAGAATTCTCTAAATACTCTATATAGACTAAGGGTTAAATTTAAAGTAATTCTAGATTTAGCTAATAAACCGGCGAAGAATAAAGGGCTCTACTACCTAATTACCCCAAATTAATTTTTAGTATAATAATATTATAAAATATAAGAAATAAGCCTATATTCATGATCTATGACTTAAATCTAGTAAACCTAGAAACTTTGAGAATTTTCTAAGTACTTTGGAAAAATCATAATTTTCTGGTATTTATATATATTAGGTATTAGAAGCTATTATTTATAATTAGTAATTATACCACTATATAGCGATGGTAAGAGAAAGCCTAACCTATACTAAGGCGCTAGCCGGGGATGTATGTTTTAATATAAGCGTATAAAGACTACTCGTTATAGGTCCCCTAAGCTAATAACTTATAGGGAGGGATTTGCTTTATTCCCCCCTAATTATGCCGAATTTACGACGAAAACTAAGTCTACTATATAGTATATTGTAGTAAAGCACGTGAAGCGCTTAGTAAGTAATTATATAAGTGAAATTACGACGTAATATTTATTAGATAATTAGGCTAATTATGCGAATATATACTAATAAGCACTAAATCCTGAAGCGGCGTTTTATATTACTCCCCTTATATAGAGTAACTCTAGGACTTGATTCTTTTCCTTTCTAAATATCTTTAAAACTTGGGGCTATATTCTTTCTTTATAGAACCTTTCTATAAGTGCTCCGAATTTCGATGATTTTCTGCTAGTCGCGATTAAGTAAGGGGGAATAGCTAGAGCGGCGATTAACGGTATTAACGAAATAATTAATAGTATAATTAACTACTGTAATTTTCTTATTATATATTAGTTTCCTAGGGCAGAAATAGCTAAAGAATAGTAATATACTAATAAATACTTCGTAGATTTACGAAGGAGAGACTTGGGATACCTAAATTATAGATTCGTCTCGTGACAGGGTGCGTCTCGCGACGCAGGGATGGATGTTAGGGCAAGTGCATATTGAAAACTGGGAATTAGTAATTAGAAACTGGAACTAGAATTTGAGATTAGTCCCTTACCTATGCTTTCTACTATAGACATTACTAGTAGTTAATAGGTATGAGTAGTAGTAATATATTCTCCTGTAATATCTATTAATTAATCGTCACCAAAGTCTATAGCTAATCCAAATATATTTAAGACACTATAGAGAGCTACAAAGAAAAATAATCCTTAATCTTAATAAACTAGCCTCCTAATCCTAGAATAGATACGCCATATATTTCTCTCACCTAAAAAGTACTAATTTAAGTACACTACTTAGTTCCTCTGCCTAGCTTCAAGCTTATTCACTAGAACTAGGCACAATAGTTACTACTCTACTAATATAGTCCTTAGGATCTCGCTAAATAGTTAATTACTTATAGTTTACCTTTTAGATAATATATTATTTCTACTATATAAGTATACCTCTATATAATCTATTTCATAAACTATAACGTAAAATACCGCCTACTATAAAGTTTCTCCTTTATATACTTAAATAAATATTATCTTATCCCTTTCGTGACCCTAAAATAGTACTAGGAGGCTATTAATATAGAGAAGCCTTAATAAATATCCTTATCTTAATAAACTCCTATCCTAAACCCAACTCCTAGGCGATATTATTCTTTTCTTCTATATTTAAATCCACTAATGAAATAGGCTAAAGAGGCTATATAACGTAGGCGTAATAAATAGAAGATATAACTCTTATACTACCTCTCTAGTATTATTCACCGATTTATCTCTAGGTACTAATAGAGGTTCGCGGAGCGTAGGTAATACCGACGGAGGAGATATATTAGTATAGGTAGCCGAGCTAGTCGCTGAGCCCTTATTATCTTCTCCTAATAAGACTTTACGTCGGATATTCCGCTATTTATAGTAGTCAGGAAGCCTAAGCTATAGGGTCTTATTACTCTTTATCTACTACCGGGTTAGCTATATCTTAATATATATAGTAATATCTAGTAACCTATAATCTACTTAAATAATAGTGGCTATATTAGTAAGTCTACTAACTTAAATATATAATATTCTCCTAAGTTAGGATTATAAAGAGTAATAGTGACCCAATAATCACAGAACTCTACTATCTTATAGGCTTTATAAAAAAGCCCCTCTTTTCTTCTCTATTACTACGTATTCCTCTCCTTTACCATCTTCTCGCTCTTTATCTTAAATCGTCGCCTCGTCTATAGCTACTCTATTTAATATAGAGAATCTATAATTATTATAGCTAGAAGTAAAAGTTGCTATCTAAGACGCTCTCACGGGATAGATATACCGCTTATATAGTATAAGTAAGAAAGGAATAGGAGGCATGATATTCCTAAGCTTATGACATAATTTTAGAAGCGCTAGGGGAGGGCTATAAAAAGTAATATAACGTCTCACCGCCACGCTATTTATTAGTAAAATCCCGGCAATAGTGGTTAGAACTAAAGCAGCCAGTTTTTACGCTACACTTTTATATCCTCTTCTAGGGGAGCTATATTAGCTACTACGCCTTTCTTCCAAGAAGCCGTTTCTTGCACTATACCTTTAGATCCTCTTCCGGGAAGCTATATCTGCTACTATACCTCTTTTATTAAGTAACTAGTTCTTACGCTATACTTTTATATCCTCTTCCAGGGGCTATATTAGTTACTATACCTTTCTTCTAAGAAGCTGTTTCTTGTACTATACCTTTAGATCCTCTTCCGGGAAGCTATATCTACTACTATACCTCTTTTATTAAGTAACTTCTTCTAAGAAGCTATTTCTTATACTATACCTTTGGATCCTCTTCCGGGAAGCTATATCTACTACTATACCTCTTTTATTAAGTAACTAGTTCTTGCTCCACACTTTTATATCCTCTTCTAGGGGGGCTATATCTACTACTATATCTTTCTTCTAAGAAGTCGTTTCTTATACTATATCTTTTATACTCTTCTAAGCTACTAATTCTACCACTATACCTCTTTTATTAAGTAGCTAATTCTTGTACTATACCTTTATATCCTCTTCCGGGAAGCTATATCTACTATTACACCTTTTTCTAAGAAGCTAGTTTCTGTGCTATACTTTTGTATCCTCTTCTAAGAAAGCTATATCTACTACCGTACCTAAATAAAAACGATAAGTTAGAATATTCGGAACTAAAGCTAATTTCGGACTTTATTATACTTAATATCTTAGTCTATATAAAGTGGAATTTGTAGTTAATTATCTAATACTTTAAAGTAAAGGAGAAATTCTTAAAAATTTAAAATAATATATAATTATAAAATAAATAATATAATAATTCTTATTAGGAGACCGCGACTTCCTCGAACTTTCTATTTAAATAAGAGCTCTAGAAATGAGAGTTACCTCAAAATAGTACTAAATATAATAATATTACCTAAATTACTAAAGTATATAATATAAGTTAATAGTCCAGAACTAGTTATCCGGATTTATATAATAACCTTATAGCTAATTATAAATATAGACTTTATAAATAGCTTTCGAGAGAATAACTCTATATTTAGCCTAATAGAAGTTATAATAACTTCATACTTATTACTAATTCTATATAGGTAATACTTCGCGAGTATTAATACTCTCTATTAGAAGGACTAAGAATATATATATAGATAATAGAATATACTTAGTAGGCTAGCCAAATATATTAGCCCGGCAAATATGACTATAATATAGAGTATCTAATAACTACTACTATAAATATTATATCTTTGTAGATACTATCTCTCCGGAATCCTAGTAGTATAAACCATTACACTAATTATATTTAGCCCCCCTATTAATCCTATCTAACTTAAGCTTATTCTACGGTTTTAGAGGACCTAACTATAGAGTACGAGGCTATATATAATAAAGCAAATCGTAGAAAGGCCGAGACTAGAGTATATTATAGCCTAATATAGCCGAAAATTTAGATAGTGAAATCTGTGGTAAAGAGTAGTAACTACGTAAGTAGAAGCTAGGATTATAGCTATAAGCTAATATAGCTTCTAGAGCTTTAGTTTATAATAAAATCTATAGTAGATGAAAGGAATAATTAATCCCTATATTAAAATTATAATACCTAAGTAGTTAAGGTAATTACTTAGTACTACTACTACTAAACTATAATTTAATATAATATAGAAGGAGGCTAAGAGGAGAAAGCAAATAGCGACGCTCTAGAAGAACGCTAAAAATATAATAATATTACTTAGCTAAGTATTTATATATTAACGGTAGACCTTATTATATATAGGAAATAGAAGAGTTCTAAAAATAACTATATTAAGAAGGTAAGTATAAATATTTATAGTTTTATTATAGATATAACCTAGGCTCTTTAGGGACTAGTAGAAAGATCTAGATATAGGGTAATAACTAGCTAGTATAAACTTATTATCTCGCTGCTAGGTAAGTAATTTATACTATAGTAGTAGTTAAATACTATTAACTTAGACCTTCCTATTTCTGGGCTCCCCTAATAGTCTATTGCCTTCTATAATTAATATATTACGCTTATATAACTATATAATTAATTTAGATAATATACCCTTTCTATCCAAGTATATAAGAAGAGCTCAAAAGTTAAAGAGAGGAACCGCTATTAAAGTAAGAGACCGGGATTAGATAAGTACTAAAAATTAACGCTATTATTATAGTATTAAGAGGGAGAGTCGTACCAAATTCTGACCTTAATTAAGCTAGAATTAGAGCCTTAGCTAAAATTAAGCCGAAAATAGATATAGCACGATTTGCAGGAATTTCCTAGCCTATTAACTTCAAGGTCTCTACCTATATTAATCTATATACTTGGACTTATAGAGGAATATTATACTAGGTTTATTAATAATGAGTTTTTAAGTATACCTAGCGAAGAGTCGGTAGTAATTCAAATTTGCTTCCGTCTCTATCTATATAGCCCTTCCGCCTTCTAAGGCTATTAATACGCGGCTATAATTAAGATAGATCCTAACTAATAGAGCCTCTCTAGTAACTAGATTACTAAACTAATCCAAGGAATGGGCTATATACTTAGGAAATAAGTGAATACCTTTCCTTAAGGAACTTGGATAGTGAAGCTCCTAGTATAAAGAATTTCCGCTACTCATTTGTGACGAAATACAAGCTAGTATGAGCTCACATGCTAGTATAAGGATTATAGGTAGCTCGAGAATTATGGATAGTACGAGAGCTAATACTAGTATTTTAATAATAGGAGATGTTTCTATTAAATAATTCTTAATTAAAGGGTAGCTCGGATTTTAGCTCTACTAATAATATGAATAACTTACTTACCCTATTACGGTATTTAAATATATTACTTTAAGACTACTCTATTACTAATTTCTATTCCTATATATACTACTCTAACTTTTAATTATTGTTTCGAGCCTCTTAAATAATAACCTCTAAGTAATTCACCTTCCCTTTAGCCTAGTACCTCATATCTAATTCTATAGCTACTTGGTTTCTCTATTTATTTAACTTATAGGTAAGTCTTACTTCTCTTTCTTATAACTCGTTAATCTTTATAGTAAAGCTTACTTCGGTTTTAGGAGAATATAAATACTATATTTTAGTTAGTTTAAACCTATAGTTGAAATATTAATAGTAAATACCTTACTTTAAATAGCCCCTACTTATAATTCACGTATTAAATCCTTCCTAACTACCGCGAATAATACGCTAATTCCCTTATATAATTCTATAAGACTTTTATTTAAGTAATTACTTATATTCTTTAAGAAGAGATACTCTTTCTCTTCTATTCTCTCCTAAGTATATAGGTTATTGAGGTTTGGTTTAAGTTATACTTAGGAAGAGTCTACTAGTATTCCTAGTCTATTCTCTTAAATTTAATTAGTGAAAGTAATAACTAAATATAGTATTATATCTTATAAATATGAGCTAATAATTTCTCTCAGTATTTTCTATTCTATTCTATATACTTTAAGTTACTTAATTAAGCTATAGCTATTTAATACTTCTTTATTAAATAGTAATAAATTTTGTTCTAAATCCTCCTATTTCTATACGAGAGCTAGGAGATGAAATTCCACTAATAGTAGTAGGTAGGCTATAATATATATAACCTAGTAATTTAAGTATATATAATATAACCTATCTATAATACTAGGTTAGAAAGAAAGACGCTAGTTTTAGCTAAAGTACCTTCTTATATAGGTTACTATATTTGGCGCTTCTCTATTTTAAAGTTATTCTTTAGTACCTAAGGTACTAAAGAGCTTGAAATATCTTTACCTAAATAACTAATATAGAATAGATTAAACTAGGAGGGATTTTTATTACTTAGAAATAACTAGTTAAAATCCAAGATAAGATAAAATGAAATAATATAGACTAATAACTCCTATAAAATAACTCTACTAACTATATAACCCCTCTCATTATTAAAACTTCCCCTAACTTAGGTCTCCGAGAGCTAAAGTAGTTAATAATATTCTTTAATTATCTTTAAGCTATTAAATAACTTAGGGCAGATCCACTTATTATCTTTAGGTCCATAGCTAGCCTAGTGTACCTTATACTTATATTCCTTATTTCCGTCTAAATAGAAGACTTCATAGTCTATTATCTACTCTACCTCGTATAATTCTTTATTATCCAGAGAACCTAAATTAGAGTAGTCCAATTATTCGCGAAACTCTTCCCTAGTAATAAATATAACTATATTGAGTTCCTAATCTAATATTAAAGATAAGTCTTTAGAAATAGGTAAAGCTATTATAGACGTGCTTATTATAGAGTCATTATTCGTATATGAATTTTCTAATACCTAGCTCTCCTCTTTATACTAAATCTAAAGGGTTAAATTAGTAATATTAGATATAAAAGTCTCTATAGTCTTATTAATAAACTTGTTCTAAGAATTATTATCCGAGCGATATCGCCTTTTAGCCTTATACAAATCTCGCTCTAGCCTATAATAACGTTTCATAAGATTAATCTCTACCTAATTAACGTAGTAGATATCTTAGCTATAATACTAGAGATCCTTAATAGAATTAAAGTATAGGGTATATTAAAGGTTAGGATATAGAGCCGGTTTATTATATAGCCCTTATACGTCTGATTTTTTTCGCTTGGCCTCCTAGTATAGGCTTATATACTCTTGCTAGCTCTACTTAATTAGGAGCTACTAGAACCTCTTCTCGGGCGAGAGCTCGGGATTAAATAGGTAAAAGAGGTATTACTTAGCGGCGGTAATTATCTTTTAGAAGATAAGTAGGTTTAATTAAATAGGAAGCGACTCGTAATAACTAAGATAATATTAATAGTACTTACGCTATTAAGCCTTACTAGTAATTTATTAATTGTATTAGAAGTAAAGCTCTATAAAGCTATACCTCTTAGAGAGGTGAGACTTGTAGCACGTATAAACGTGATATTACCTAGTAGAGGGATTAATACTAGAGAGGTAGAAAAGACATAATTAACTTAGGCTTCTTAAATAAGGTTAATACTAGGAGATAGGGGAATATAAACTTAATTATTATCCGAGTATAAGATAGTACGGGGCAGCGGCTATTTACCGGACATAGGCTCAGATAGTACGCTACTTGAGGGTTCTCTTAGTATAATGTAATTATATTATAGAGCGTGATCTAGCCCTATAGAGAATAGAGAGAGATATGTTAGAAGAGCGAAGAGGCTAGGTGATCACGTGGAGGGTCTAGGTAATAGACACGGTTAAAGAAGTTTAATTAGGGACCTACTAAGGGCTCTAGCTTAGCTCCCTTAAGGGCGAATTTGCGTGGTTAGATAACCTACTATTAGCTTAGTTTATTAGATATGAGTTTGTACCTCGCTAAATAGAGTTACCGTTGGTAATTACGAACCTCTTACCCCTTATTACCTCCCGAAGTCCTAAGCTCTTATAGCTAGTCTCCTAGGGCTACGAGTTCCTTACTAATTTAGATAAAGTCTAGGCGGCGCGAGAGGTTATCTTCCACTTTCGTGGATAAGGAGTATAATCGCTATGGATTATACTAGAGGGAGAGGCTACAGAAAGTATTAATATAGATAATATAACGTTTCCCGCCAAATATATTTAATTAACTATTAACTATACTTATATCATCTATATATGAGTGAAAAAAGACGTTGGGATTAGTATAGCCACCGAACTTCATTCTCTCTACTATTAAATAGCTATTAGCTTCGCTATTATTAGTACCTCCTTAATTAATATATTATCGAAGAGCTCTTATTATCTGCGCTAACGAGAGCCTCTCGCTACTTTACATGGAACGTAATATTTATACCTATTCTAGCGTGATGACTTATATCTACTATTCACTTATTATATAAGTCCACTATTTATATCTTCCTAGTAAGGCCTTTAGTAGATATGACTTAGAAGAATAGCACCTAGTCTAGCTCCTTTTTAATCTAGAGTTTAAATGGAATTCTATCTAGAGGTACTAGGATCTCAAAGATGTCTTTAATAGTTTAATAGTCCTAGAAAGCCTTATCTACTATAGTAATAGCTAAGATAGGTATAATTGGATTCGTATATAAGGGTTCTATATTCTCGTAAAGGGTATACTTTGGCCTATAATTATATAAAGAAGTTAATATAATAGCCCTATTAATATATAGAGGCTAGAAGAGGTAATTACCTTTTATATAGAGTATGCGTTATACCTTTCATATCCCTTATAGTATAAATAGTAAGCTCTACTATTCCTTCCTTATTCTTGAAAACTATAAATATAATGTCCTATTTGAAATAAGTATAATACTTCTAACTAGTAGCTTTAGAGGTACTAGGGACACTTATCTTATATAGTAATCCGCGGCTACTATTACGCCGTGCCCTGAACTTAAAATATTCCCTTACCCTTAATAATGTATAAGTAAAGTTCAAGGATACTATGTAATTATAAATGAGGATTCGTGAGTATATGTATTAATACTAGTCTTTTTGCTAAAGATACTTAGTTAGGATAATTAAATATATTAGCGTTATAAAGTATTAAGGCTATTAGTCTTTAGAAAGTCCTAATAACTTTCTTAGTACTCCTTATATATACTAGAAATAGATAATTAGACCTTATATGAATAGGAAGCGCGAGTAATCTATAATAATTCGAGACTCACATAATATATAGACTCTAATACTATAGATGAGACTAGTGTACCCTACTAGGTCAAATCCGTACTAAGGTCTACCTATAATTAAAGGATATAGTATATAGATATCCCCTCCCCCTTATTTCAAGTTACTTATCTAATACCTTCTATAAAGCACTTTACGTCTATTATAGCTTTTCCGATTTCTATAGTATTTCCGGTTTTAGCTATAAGGGTTATACCTTTATTTCTTATCTTATACTTATTTAGCTAGCGTAGGTATAATTAGTAAAGAATTTTGCCCTCTACTAGTATAATAACTTTATACGGAAACTTACTTATCCCAGAAATCTAATATACGGTTATAGTTATTACTAGTACCTTACTCTAGTTCCTTTCGGATAATATCGCTATTAACGCTAGACTCCGCTACTAGTTTAAGACTATTTACTTCTATATTATCCCAAAATTTCTCTATGCTCCGCTTTTTTCTCCCTATTTAGTTATTACAAAAATAGTATAAGAAGTAGGGAGTCGAGAAGAATAATAAGATAAATAAGATAAATAAGATAAGGAAGAATAGAGAATATACTAGTAAAAGAGATAGTGAAACTCGAGTATTGAGAGAAAAGAAGATATTAGGGGAGTATAAGGCTTATATATAAATTACTAGAGAAAGATGAGCGAGAAGTATGTTTTATTAGGGCTAGTTTATAGGAAAGGTCTAAAATTGGATCCTAGGCTTTATACGTAATAATACCTAGAATAGGCTCCCTAAGTAGCTTCGGCAAAAGTTAACCAAAAAGTGAATACCCCTGGTTAAGAGCGAGTAGGAAGGAGAGGGAGGGAGTTGTGAGAGAGCCGAGGGTGAGCGACGAGAGAGTAAAGCGGCCATGATTAGTTAGCTATGAACCCCGTTAGACACTGAATTTCTCATTTTAATATATAAATAGTATTTAAGTACTATATTTTATCCTTAAATTAATAACTAGATAAAAAAGTAAAACTAGGCCCTAGAATACTACTTGAGATACTACTATAACTCTTAAAAGAATAACTAGTTTAAGAAGTTATCTTTTATAGAGTTTATATATAATAACTCAAAATATTAAGTTTTATAGAATATACTCTTCTATATATATTATAACTATTACCTTTAACTTCTATAGAATCCTAAGGACAGGATTATAAGAGAGGTACTAGCTATATATAAGAAGCTAGAGACTCTTTAAGTAAAGCGGAATAAGCTTTAAGATTTATAGTATTATATATAAAATAACTAAAAAACCTACTATAATAAGTATTAGTTAAATAAATACTTCTCTAAAAGAACTTAAGTAATACTATTAATAAAAAACATTAAACTTAAGATAAGAAAGCTTAAACTAAAATTCATAGGTTTATTTAAGGTACTTAAATATATTAGATAAGTAGTATATAAGCTAGAATTACTAAGTATATATAATTATTTATATCTAACTTTCTATATTTCTTTCCTTAAAGAATATATAATAAAGAAGAGTTAAGAACCTTACTTATACCTTACTAGAGAACTTTTAGAATTAGTAAATAATAATAAAGAATAAGAATAAGAAATAGAAGTTATTATTAACTACTAATAAGATAACTAAAATAAGGAGTACTAGTATCTAATTAAATAGAAATCCTAGCTAAAAGATTATAATACTTAGTTACTCGCTTTTCTTAACCTTAAAAACTCTAAGGAACTTCTACTATTTTCTAGATATTAGTAATTTAACTACCGTTTTCGGTAAGGACCTACCCGCTATTTTACGCTACCTCTCTACTCGCTTAAGTACTTAACCTGAGGCCGCCAAAAATTTGGCGAGCCTCTCCTGTCGCTGTTTTAACTAAACTATCATTCTTCTAACTTTATTCTTACCTCTAGAAATAGCGGAACTTATCCCCCTCCCCTAAAAACCGCGGGCTCCCTACCTCCTAAGGGAAAGTTTCTAAGTAGAAAATGAACTATACTACCTATTTAACTTCTTACTCTTATACTATAGGATATATATATTCTAGCCGCTTTACCCTCGACTCTTAAGTTTTTATTCCTTAATTCTTTACTCTACCCTCTATACCTCCTCGACTTACTTACTCATTCATTACTCTACTCGATTACTCCTTTATCTCTTATTCTAGTGAACTACTTATTTTTGTGCTATTACCCTTAATTATCTATTTTTCGCTTCTTTATACTTAATTCTCTCTATTACTCTCTAGTACTTATAAGTTCGATTAAGCTACATATCGCTGAGCTATGTCTGTGAGATTCGTAGCCTCTATAGTACGACTAAGGCCGCTAAAGGATTAAAGCGATACGAGTAATATATTAATATCCCTTTAATTAGCTTCCGTCGTTTATATAAGCTATTTGTCCTCTTATATAGCGGATCCTATATCTCTTCTTATAATAATTAGTCTCCCCCGACATTTCGCTTAATATTAAACCCTTTGCTATAGCTAAGGTAGAGCTCCCTTAACTTTACTAAATAGAGAGGAATAACCTCAAGTATATGAATTACGGGTAAAGTTAAAGAGGAGGAACTAGGCACAGAAATTAGATTCTACTTATAATAGTAACTCTAGTCCTAATTCTAACTCTAAGGTTACTAAAGAGTCTAGCTATAATTCTCTATCTAATAGCGAGTCTAACTCTAAATCTAATACTAATATTAAACCTATAAATATTAAGCGAATAATACGAGAGTTTAAAGAAGAAAGAGTCACGTTATCTAATCCCTATAACGAAACCAAAACTATAATAGAAGTAGAGTTAGAAAAATGAGAAGAGTAAGTCTCTTATCTCGTGAAAGATTATTCGATATAGATACTTAGTAATTATATTTTAATAGGTTTTGTGATTTTATTATTAGGTAATTAAAAAAGTAAAACCTAGGCTCGCCCCTTATTAGAATAATACAAAACCTATACCTTACCCTTAAGGGGTATTAACCTAGCCTCTTTAAGATATATTTCTTCTAGTAAGTGAAGTACTCGCGAATTAAGAAAGAGTCTTCTATTATTATATATTAGAAAATCCTTAGTATAGTATACGTGTAATTAGTAGAAAAATATATAAAAGAGGGTATCTTATATAATATATATAATATACTTTACTTATCTCTATCTTCCTAAGCTATTATACTCACTTTATGATAATAGATCCTATAAGTTCTAATACTTATATTCGGCCTTAATAACTCAGAAAAAGAAAAGTTAGGGTTTTTTATTAAGGATCTCTACTAACTCTAGAATACCTACTAGGTACACGATATAGAGGTATTTACTTATAAGTAACTAAGGGTCTAGTTATTACCCTTCTTAGTCTTTACTAGCTATACTACTACTTGACCTAAAGCTCTCATTAGACTCTAATATAAAGATATTAAGTTCTAGCTATTCTTACCTTAGGTTAAAGGGCAACTACTTATTATTATTATAAAGCTTAACTTAAAGCGTATTAAGAGGTCTAGTAGAAAGAGAAAGAGGTAAGAAGAATTATTCTCGATATTTAATATTTATCTCGTCGGTCGACTAATTAAAACTAGAAAAGTATTTGTATTTTATAAGGTAAAGGATCTCGTATATTATAGAGTCACTTTTATACTAGCTTTAGTACTTACTAATAATGTATTCGAGAATAAACTCACTTCTCTAAGTAATATTTATAGTCTAGTTATCTTACCTAATACTAATTATATTTATCTCTAATAAGATAAGGACTAGGTATAAAGGCCTATTTTCCGGGATATCGAGTATACTACTAATAAGATTCGTATATCTAAGACTAAGGTACTAGACTACTCAAAATACTAGTATTATCTTATCTACCTCGGTTAGACGAGTAAGTTTAAGAAGAAGCTCGAATTCTATGACTTATAGCGAGCTTTAAGGAAGAGGTTAAAGGGTAAGTTCTTAGTACTTCTTATCTTACTCCTTTATAGATTCTTCTAAGTTAAAGTTAAGCTTAGCTAATACGTGCTACTATAGAAGTATTAACTCTCGAAGAGTACTAGTAGATTATAGGTTATCGGGGAGATATCTATAAATAGTATTATATACTATCGTTTATTAATTAGGACTATTAGGTAATATACCTTAGCTCTATATAATGAGATAATCTTATCCGAGTAGTTAGTAAGCTAATCTACTATAAGAGAGCCCTAAAAGCTCTAATAAATATATAGAAATTTGAGATTAGTTAATACCCTAAACTCCTTAAGCTTATTAAAGAGTATACTTAATATATCCGAGATCTTAAAGATTATAGCTTCTCTACTATTAAGTTAACTAAGAGAACGAAGTAGTTCGAGAAACATAAAAGTATATAAGCTAATATTAATACCTTAAAATACTAATTAAAGAATAATTAGCTAGAGAAGACTATTATAGAGTTTCATAAGATAGTCTATACTACTAAAGTTAATTAATAACTATAGGGTATTTGTCTAGTCGATATAATTACTCTACTAACCTTTAAGTATAAGCTCGAGGAGCGAGGTAAAGTAGCTAAACTACTCTTTAAGTCGCTTAATAGCCTAACTAAGGATTAAATTCTTAAAGTATAAGTCGAGCTTATTAATAACCTTATACGACTCTATAAGAAGCAAGAAACCCCTTATTAGTATAAGACGCCGAAGAAAAGGGGGTGTCTAAAGGTTTATTGTGTGTATATGAGTATAGATATAGATAATGACGAAGAGGAGGAGGAGGAGGAGGAGGAGGAGGATATCTCTTAAGGAGAGACTAAGGTAGAGTCTAATATTGACTAAGAAACTAAGATACTAGTAAACGAAGATTCAGATATAGACTCTATAGCTCTTATAGAAGTCAAAAAGCGGCCCGTAGCCCTTATACTATACTATACCTTTTATAAATAAGTTAATAAGGAGGTAGGCTCCTAGAAATAGGACTATATATTCTCTCGTATTAATAGTCTTAGCTACTATATCCGGGCTTAGTATCTTTGTCCTCGGGTTACTAGTAAAGGCTTTAATTATCTATACTAAGGGTACTCGGCCTTCTTAAGGAGCGTTATATACTTCTTGAGTTATACCGAATATTAGTATGAGTTGTGTCTCTAATATTATTATTTGTAGATCACGTGAGATATAGATCTCTTAGTAGGGTATACTAATCTAGGTATACTATAGGATATAATAATAAGTTAAATAAGCCTCATAATTTTACTATAAGTAACTATTATTAATCCGGTAGCCCGTTCTTTGAGACTTCCCGAGCTATATTAATATATTACGAGAATAGTTATAGATTAAGTAATTTATTATAATTAATTCTTTTTACGCTTCTATCTTCTTTAGTTATTCCTTATAGCTTATTATAAGATTTTCTAGAGTTTAAGGGATAATATAGCTAAGTATTATAAGATGAATCTATTAATATAATATCGATATTCTTATTATTATAGAACTATTACAAATATATTTCACTACTTCTCTATAAATTTCTAATAGCTTAGTATATAAAACTTATCTGAGTTAGTACTCTAGTGTCTAATACTAAGTAATATAATCTTAAAACTCATCGTTCTTTCACGTCGCTATCTCATCTCCTTTAATAATATTAAAGTCTACTAAAGTCTTTATCTCTAATAGAGGGTAATTCTATTCCTAAGAATTTATTAATTACTATCTTTATATAGTAATAGAGAAACTCACGATCTACTCTTTAGTTAGTAGCTAGTAAAGTTCTTTTATTAAGATATACGTATAATATCTATTTCTCTTCTAGATAACTAAGAAGATATCTACCCTAAAGAAGTAGTAAAGATTATCTACTTTACTAATGAAGCTAATCTTCCTCTATCGAAATTTCTCCCGAGTATTCCTCTTCTTTCGCTATAGTTTATATATGGGATACTTAATATATTAGAGATTCCCTAGCCTAGGAGCCTAATTAGAAAATTAAGCTTTTAGTAATTTAATTATCGACTAAAGAGAGAGCTATAGTCTAGGTATATACTTAGTATCTTAATGAATCTAGTAACGAATCTAGGCCTATTACCTTAGAGGTACCGCTTTTAGAGGTCTAAGAGGTGATTTTGGGATTAGCTATTTCTAGAAGTTATTTCTAGAGGCTATTTCTAGAGGCTATTTCTTAGAGGCGTTACTTCTAGAGGCGTATTACTAGAGCCTAACCTCTTATATAATTAAGATATAAAGTATACTAAATACTATAACAACTTTTGGCTTCTAATTTAAACGCCTTCCTATAAGCTAATTTATTAGGGCCTATGTCGTTTCTCCTATATTATATATTTGGTTTTTATACTATATTAATCTTACTAAGACCCCCTAGGATATAGATATTATTTAATAGTATATCGTAGTACTTATAGCTATTACTACTCTTTTAATTATTTTCTATATATTAGGAATTTCTATTAGCTTTCTATATACTTATACGATACACTATTTTCTTAAGTATATCTTCTACTCGCGGGTCTATAAGTATATAAGCGGTATTACTTAATATTATATACTCTTAGTTATTATTCTCCTTATAGGTAATATCATTTACCTTATAGATAATCGTATAAAAGCCTTATAGTAAATAAGACTATTATCTATAGTGAATCTCATTCCTCTTACTCTCGGAAGTTATATGAACTCTATTATTAGTAGCTACGGATTTAGATACGAGGCTTATAATATTATCTATTATTAGATAAGGCGGGTAGCTATGATTAAGGGAGTGATTTATGTGATTCTTGTTATAGTATTATAGATACTTAACCTATACTTATTAACTTAAGTAGTAGTATTAGTAGTAAGTCCCTCCCCCCTAAAACGAGGACTATTAACTAAATAAACCAAGTTACCTCTACTATAACTACTATTCTAATTACTTTATTTTTAATCACACGATATCATTTCTATAAGATCTTCTTAAATATCTATTAGGTTCTAGTAGTGATTATCGTAACTACTATTTGGATCCATGTTCCGGGGAGGCTACTTAGTATACTAATAATATATCTCCTCGTTATATGTTATATATAGGTATCTTCGTGCCTTTTCCGGACTTACTAGATACTTTATTAGAACCTCTATAATTAGGAATACTTATATAAAGTCTCTATTAAATCCTTACCAGATACTTATTAGGTCTATACTAAGATCTCGAGGCCCTAGAAGTACTAAGTAAGCTAATATATATACCTCTATGTCCTAGGAGCGAGCTATAGTACTTTCTTTTAATTATACTTATATATAATCGTGTAGTAGTACTCGTATAATAAAGATTAGGACATTATCGTCTTTATTATTTAATAGTAGATAAGATTCATATAAAGTCTTCCTAGTAGTAGTAGCTTATCCTAACCTACTAAATTAAGAGCTATCGTTAAAAGACCTTATAGTAAGGAGATATATCTCGATAAGTATAGACTAGTCTTATTATTCGTGACGAGTATTAGTATAGCTAGCTAGTTACCTTATATAAAGTAGCTTCTTAAGAATTTTTATAATTATAATATAAAGGTAAAGAGGGTTGTATTATTTTAGTAAGTGGATTCTAAAGATAAGCCTTAGTTAATTCTAGGAGAACCTTTACTAATAACTACCCTAAAGAATACTTGAAATAAGTAAGATAATAGATAACTAACTTACTCGAGTAAGACTCTAAATATATAAGTTTAATTAAGGTAACTTATTACAGTATCCCTAATCTATATTTCTAATAAGTCCTTAATATATATCTCTTTATTACTAGGAATTATATTACTAATAGCGTAGAATATAGTATAGTTAGTCGAGTTAGTAAATATAACCGTATTATAGTAAATTACTAAGACCTTAATATTGAGAATCTAATTAGATCTGAAATTAAAAGAAGAAAGGGTCGAAGTGTAATCTCGTATAAGTCTAACTATAAAGAGATACTATACTTATTAACTAATGACTTAATAGTATATATAAATAATTATATAAGAGAATAGGTCCGAGAGGTAGTAAGGTAGATATTAGACAAGGATATTCACTTAAAGGAGTTATTATTCTACCTATTATAATTCTAACGGGCTATGTAAGTGATTAGAACTCAATAGGATCACGTGATATAGAATAAATTTACTTACTTACTTATTTATATATGAAATCTAGAATGTTTATATACTCGCTTATAAATGCGAGGCCTTAGTATAAGAAACGTGTTATATAGTTAGTTATTGAGGTTAGGGATAGTAAATATACGAAGGTCTTATTATAGCGAAAACACTACCTAGCTGTTTTGTATATTACTAGAGTAGGAGTGGATTTCTTAGGCGATTATAAGGCACCCCTAAAGTAGTATAGAGAATGATGCGTGATAGGTCTATAGATAGAGGGTCACTTACTATATTACTAAGTAGTACTACCTTATATCTACCTAACTCCTCGTAAGGCAACTAGCCCTCTATTAATGAGGATTTCTGATAGCGAACTAATAACGACCCCTCCTCTTCGTCTTACCTACTACCCTCTTTGAAACAAAGTATATATTAGTAGTAATGAGATTAGGCTTAAAGAAGATAACTGAGATAGTCGTCGATCGAGGTTCCGGATAATACCTTTAGCTACTTAGTAGACTAATTATATACCCTCAACTAACGTGGTTATAGTAAGACGAAATAGAGCTTTAGTATATAAGGAAGAGGGGTATTCATTAGTTATCTATACTAATACTATAATTATGACCTAGCTCTTAATCTATGAGAACTAATAAAGATTTATTAATAGTATATAGGCTAGTGCGAGCTCATATACTAGTATGAGAGTTATGGGGAGTATGAGAATCCAGGCTAGTACGAGAATTAAGGCTAGTGGAAGTATATAAGCTAGTGGGAGTATATAGGCTCGTACGAGACTTTGAGCTCCTACGAGCTCACGTGCTAGTACAAGAATTATGAGTAGTACGAGAATAAAGGCTAGTAGGAGTATATAGGCTAGTAGGAGTATATAGGCTCGTACGAGACTTTGAGCTCCTATAAGCTCACGTACTAGTACGAGAGTTACGGGTAGTACGAGAATTAGTACTAGTACGATTTTGTATTCTAATTACAAAATGAGTAAGTTACTTCCCTGTGATTATTCTTTTTTTCGGCTTAAGTATTATAGGCAGCGTAAAAAATGAGTTGAGTTGAGTTGAGTAGACGTACCTACTCAACTCAACTCAACTAAATCTAGACTCTACTTAAATTCAACTCAACTCAACTCAAATATAATTGAGTATAATTAAGTAGTGTTTATGTGATTTGCCACTTCCTAATTAGGTCTAGCTTAAGGCTCTACGAGTGGCGCTAAACCTTAAAATTAATCGAAGAGTATACTTTCTATTACTTCTATTAGGTATTCTAATAGAACTATACTATATATAGACTTACTAGAACCTTCTAGTAGTAGTTATATATAAAAAGTACTAGAATATCTATTTATAAGTAGAATATACTAGAAGTTAGATTAATAATTAAATAAAGTTCTAGTATATTCTATAGTATTCTAGTAACTTCTATACCTTTCTTTCTATTATAAATCATTCTATAGTATTATAAATTAAGATCTTATAGAAGGTTCTAGTAGACTTAAGTTTAGTATATAAGAGTATACTCCTCCCTTCGAGTTATTTCTTTCCTTTCTTTATAATAATCTTACTTTATATTCTATACTCTTACTTTACTCTCTATACTATTATATATCTATAACTATACTTATATATATATACTATAGATAATGTCTTCGTCTATAAATACCTCGGTTAGGCTAAATCGAATTCAAAATTACCCTGATTTTGAGTTAGAGCCTATAGAACAATAACCTATTATCTTTAAAAAGGGGTTATTTTCTAAGACTTTAGACCCTCCTAAAGATAATCCAGATCTACTAGAAAACTATCGAACTATTACGGTTAAGTGTTTATATCTTAATTGCTCGTAAGTAACCCCTTTATAATATATAATAATATTATATATAATATATACTAATATTTTAATAGAAAGAAGTACCTTAAACAAAGGGTTAATAACTCTACTTCTAATTATATCGCACACTATAAATCGCAATATAAGGCCTTTAATATAGGCCGTATACTTAGTGAACTAGATACTACTAGTAAGTTATATTTCTTTATAATATTATATATATATAAATATTTACTAATTAATTAATAGATAGTGAAAACGACTCTATAGATATAGGAGAGTCTTCCCAAGCTAGTATTACTAGTAGAACTAGTAATATTAGAGATATATTTGCTAGACAAAGATTTAATAAACGACCTAAGTCCCCTGAAGAGAAATTCGAAGAGCCTATATTTAATAAACTTTTATTAGACTTTATTATAAAGAATAATATATCGTTTAAGGCTGTCTCTTCTAAATCAGTTTAGAGAGTTATTAAACTACCTTAATAAGTAAGTAATTAGCTCTTAATATACTTAATAATATACTAATAATTTAATAGGGACGTTTCTAAGGTTTATTACCAAAAGCTTAAGGATACCTTAGTATTTAATTATAAGGAAGCTAAGGCTTCTATTATTAAAGAGCTAGAGGATAATATTAAGTCTAATAGTACTTTTTCCCTTACCTTAGATGCTTGGACAGCTATAAATCAGGACGCCTATTTAGGTATTACTATGTAAGTACTCCTTATTTTATTACTTTTATTTAATATTATATTATATTATACTAATATTTAATAGACACTTTATAAATAAGAACTACGAGTTAAAGAGCTATTTACTAGCTATGAAAGACCTTAAGGATAAACACTCTAGAGCTTATTTATTAGAAGTCTTATTAGAGACTCTTAAAGACTATAATATTGAGTTTAATATTACTAGGTATATAACCCCTTTACTTTATATAAGAAAATATATACTAATATTTTATAGTATTACTAGAGATAACGCTAGCTCGAACGATACTCTATTAAAGGGCTTTATAGAGTACTATAATAAAGATAGTATTAAATTTCAAGGAGATATTCCTTGTCTAGCTCACGTACTAAACCTAGTAGTATAAGATATATTAAAGGCTATTATTAAAGACGATAGTGATATAAATAGCTAAGATATCTATAATATCGAAAATAACGCCGAAGAGGAAGTACTTCCTAATAGTAAGTCTAATATATTCTTATATTAAATTATTATTAAAATTATATACTAATTATTTAATAGATATTTCTCTTTGGAAAAAGATTAGAAAGATTATTATAAGTCTTAAATATGGACAAGACGATAGACGTATATTAAATCGATAAATAGAGGCTCTAGAGATTAAAGAACCTAGATTTCCATAACTAGGTAAGTACTTTATTACTTTATATTATAATATATTATACTAACTATTAAATAGATTAAAAGACTAGGTGGTCTAGTACTTATTATATACTTAAATACTTCCTTAATCTTTGGCCCGCTATTAAATTAGTTATTAATATATCTGATTCTAAAGCCTTTAAAAAGAATAAGAATATATTAAGCTTAACCGATTCTGATATAGCTTATATAGAGAAGTGTCTTAAGATATTCTCTATATTTATTAAAGCTACTACTAAGCTACAAGCCGAAAAGTATCCTACTATATACTATTTAGTCCCTGAAGTATATAAAATATATACTAGATTAGAGTCTATTAGGAATGAATTTAATATAAGTCTATTACCCCCCCTTATATTATATATATATACTAACTTAATATTATAGTTACCTATATTTACTACAGCTATTAACTTAGGTATTGATAAGCTTAGAAAATACTTTCCTAAATAAGGGGTTAGTAATAAGAATAAAGCTTTATACTTATCTTTAATTCTAGACCCTAGAATTAAGAAAGACGGTTTAGAGGCTATAGGAATTATAGTAAATCAGACTACTAGTATCTATAATAGATTAAAGACTGATTTTGATTTGTAAGTACAACTCTTTATTATATTATATTAATACTAATATATTAATAGATATCGAGCCGACTATATACTAGCTAATCCTCCGGTTAATGAAGCTAATAACTTAGCTATAGATGATGAGGACGACCTAGATATATATATAGAAGATATAATAGAAGAAGAGGATGAATTAACTAGATATTTAGGAGAGAGAAGAGCTCCTAGAGAAGTAAGTACCTTTATTATATTATATTATATTATTATATATACTAACTACTTAATAGACTAAGCCTCTAACTTACTAGCTAGCTAATAAAGATAAATACCCTAGTATTATCTTTAATAGCTAGAAAGTATCTACAAATTCCAGCTACTTCGGCTAGCTCTGAACTAGTTCTTTAGTCAAGGAGCTAGAATTATTAATAAAGATAGAAATAGACTAAATAAGGATACTTTTGAGTATATTATTTGTCTAAAGAGTTGGGGGTTATTTAGAGAAGATAAGGAGGAGGTAATAGAGGAAGATAATAGGGAGAATATATTTGAAATTATTTAAGTAATATTATTTAGTTAGTAATTTAGATAGTCTCCTATAGTTAAATACATACTCTTTTATTAAAATAAGTCCTAGGAATAGTTACTAAATAAGCTATTAAGTAAGGGACTTAGTATATATATATTATATATACCTACTCAAAAATATTTAGAGTAGACTCAGAGTACTTAAATTACCTACTCAACTCAACTCAAGACAAAGTACTACTCAAATTCAACTCAACTCAACTCAACTCAACTCAAATATAATTAAGTAGCTTGATTATCTTTGGTCACGCTGATTATAGGTTAGGGCTCATTTTTTGTGATAGATCCTACTCCGGAAGTAATTAGTAATTTATTAATCTCCCTCTCTTCTCTTAGTACTAGTACTATAGTATATATATTATTACTAACTACTATATTATAGTACCTCTCTAGGGTAAGGCTATAGCCTCTTATCGTTATTAAATATATACTTTTCCGAATATACTTAGTAGTTACTCGCTTTACCTTAGAAGGGTTACTATATGATATAGAACGCTCTTAGTCTTAAAGGCCTCTCTTCTAATATACTTAGAAGACTATTCGGTACCTAGGGAGGTCTATATCTTCTTTACTAAGATACGTAATAACCTACGTCATTCTTTAGTTTTCCGAAAAGTATAATCTAGAGAATAGGGATAAATATATATATTCTCGCTAGCTTACGAAGTAGGTACTAGTACTATCTATTCCTAGCTTAATAGAGGTAAGGGTATCGGGTAGTCTCTCCGTACTCGTTTCTGTACTAAAGGCTTAGTTACTAGGGCTTAGGGTAGTATTAGCCCTAACTCAGTATTATAGGGAGATACCTTATCGCTTTCCCTAGTTATATTAACTTCCGGGTTTCGAGGTAGTCGCCCTCATAGGGCCTTAGCTATAGTACCGGGTAAGCGTCTACGAAAGAATACGAAGTATATTAACCTCCGAATAAAGAATAATGTAATTCCCTTTCCTCTTATATTAGTAGTATTATAGAGAATATCTAAGAAGAGGTAGTTCCGCTCATACTTATAGGTAGTCTAAAAGAACTAACTATACTATTATAGAAGGGGTTTACAGGGTCTATCTATAACTACTAGGGGCTTAATATACTATTAGTCCTTTTCGACGACTACTACACGTATTCTTATTATCTGTTTTACGTATTCCTTAAAGAGCTACTAATTATAGGTATATAACTTAGGAGAGTTATACTTTAGGAGGAAGTTATGAGCCTCGACCTTATACGGATCATTAGCCTTTAGTTACCTAATAATTTCCGAATCAAAGCCTAACTAATTAGCTAAGAGAGTAAACCGGTACTAAGTTACGGGATTAGGCTCTTCGATAGTTAGCTTAGGTTAATCTTTCTCTTTCTTCGGGTATTCTCTAATTATCTAGGGAAAATACTATAGTATAAAGAGATAGAGCTACTAGTAACCGAATTTGATCTAATTCGTCGTACTCCCTTTATATATATTAAATACTGTTTTAGTATCTTATATAACGACTATACTAGGAGTCTAGTTTATACTAGAGAACTACTACTCTATTATATTATATAATAATCCCTTAAAGGGCTACTTAATTAAAGCTTAGATAATCTTTATATATAGGCTCAATAATTTCAGGTCTTTAAAGAGTATATATAGCGAGGGGATAAGATAAGCTATTCTTGGAATATTATTCTAGATTAAGTACTACTTTTCCTTATCCCTTATTTCGGGAAAGAGCTTACTTAAGTCGAAGAGTATTTTAAGCTAACTTAAGTCGTTCCCTAATACTTATAGAGCTCTTAGTTATAAAGTTTTAATAGTAAATCGGTTAGTCTTCTATATAAGATCTATGTCTCTACCTAGGATAAAAGACTATATCTACTAGATATAGTTAAGGTAATATAGGATCTCTTACTTAAAAGGTTAGTCTATATAATTACGGTAAGAATCGCCTAGTAAACGTTATTAAATTATATAGCTAGAACTTCTTATATATTACTAAGTGAGAATCCTAGCCTTATATAGAGACTATGAATAACTAGTAAGGTATTAAAAGCCTCCTTATACCTTTCCCTTATTAGAAGCTAGCCTAGAGCTTTCTGCTTACCTTTAGACAAGTATACCTGTTACCGCCTCGTAGTAAAGGGCTTGTTTTAATATTAGTAGTCTCGGATCTTTCTATAGATTTCGCTATTAGTAAAATTAAACGAGTTAGAGTACTCCTCGCTTAAGGTAGCTTTAGCCTCTAGACTTATTACTAGATAGGAATAATATTAGATATTCTAAAATAACTATAGAGGGTTTTAAGGTCGAACCTAATAAGTATAAATCTATTATCTACTATTCTTCTTTTAGTATTAAGATTTCTAGAGTAGCTAGGATCTAATATTAGTTATAGAAGTACTCGAGTATATAATTTAGAAGTAATATTAGCTTAAGAGGTATATCTTATATATTATTAAGAAGATCTTTGAGTATCTTACCTAAATATTAGAGTATAACTTTTAAGTCTTACTTAGTAATAATTACTAGTATATAATTAGATAATAATAGCTAAAGATAGCCTTATCTTATGAAGATTCTCTTTAGCCTTTTAATATTCTTTCTATTAATATCTCTCGAGTACTTGGGCTTAAAGTTAAGCTTTCTTAGACTAATACGAGTTATCTCTCGAAAATTCTCTTCTCGATCTTTGGTAAGCTTCTTCTCTTTCTTAGTAGCGTGATACTAGATATTATATCGTATATTCATTATTTTAATTTAAATAGTCTAGAGAGGGAAGGATGAAGTAGGTAGTAAAGGAGGAGGAAGGGAGGAGGAGAGGAGGAGGGGCGGGGAGTGAGGGAGAGAGGGAGAGAATAGACTTAGTCTATAGAAATTACTATGAAAGGATTACAGGGTCCCTTTTTAGTAAAAGCTAGTTTGAACTACTAAATATATCTAGTCTTACTTCTATAATATTAGAGAAGCGATTATATAATTCTAGCTCCTAGGCTCTGTTTTAGATATCTATTTTCTATTACCTAGTATTAGAAAAGTATCTAGTAATATTCTTAATATCCTTAGCTAGAACTATCGTTAATATAGGTACTATTTCTAACCTCTTATCTTATCTTCTCAAGTAGCTCTAGTTTTGGTATAAGTAATTAGATAATAGAGTCTTCTCTCTACCCTTAGGTAATAACTCTAATTTCAGCTATTCTCTTTTCCTTACGTAGTGAGAACCGCTATTTACCTATACTAGATTATAAGAAGTCGAGACCCTCTCTGAGATATAGTAATCTTATAAGAGCTCTTAAACTCCTTAAGCCAGCTCTAGTTTATGAAAGCCTTAAATAGATAGCCCGCTTTCGTACCTCTTATAACTGACTTTATTCCCTTTCTACGTATTAGATAACGACACTATCAAGATCTGGGACACTACTAGTAGCTCCCTCTAGTAGACGCTCGAGGGCTATAGTAATTAGGTCACCTTAGTCACCTTCTCGCACGACTCGAAGCTGCTAGTATTAGCGTCATATGACAAGACTATCAAGATCTAGGACACTACTAGTAGCTCCCTCTAGTAGACACTCGAGGGCTATAGTAATTGGGTTAGCTTAGTCGCCTTCTCGCACGACTCGCTGCTAGCGTTAGCGTTAGAAGACAAGACTATCAAGATCTGGGACACCACTAGTAGCTCCCTCTAGTAGACGCTCGAGGGCCATAGTGATTAGGTTAGGTTAGTCACCTTCTCGCACGACTCGAAGCTGCTAGCGTCAGTATCTCGTGATAGCACCGTCAAGGTCTAGGACGTAGCTACGGGCTCCCTCTAGTAGACGCTCGAGGGCTATAGCGAAGCGGTTAACTCAGTCGCCTTCTCGTACAACTCGGAGCTAGTAGCGTCAGCATCAGATGACCGCACTATCAAGGTCTAGGATATAGCTACGGGCTCCCTCTAGCAAACGCTCGAGGGCTATGGCGAAGCGGTTAACTCAGTCGCCTTCTCGCACGACTCGAAGCTGGTAGCGTTAGTATTAGATGACCGCACCATTAAGGTCTAGGATGCGGCTACGGGCTCCCTCTAGTAGACGCTCGAGGGCTATAGCGATTAGGTTAACTTAATCGCCTTCTCGCACGACTCGAAGCTAGTAGCGTCAGTATCAGATGACCGCACTATCAAGGTCTAGGACACGGCTACGGGCTCCCTCTAGTAGACGCTCGAGGGCTATAGCGAAGCGGTCAACTCAGTCGCCTTCTCGCACGACTCGAAGCTAGTAGCGTTAGTATCAAATGACCGTACCGTTAAGGTCTAGGACACGGCTACGGGCTCCCTCTAGTAGACACTCGATAGCTACGGCGATTCGGTTAGCTTAGTCGCCTTCTCATATAACTCGAAGCTACTAGTGTTAGTATCTCGTGATAGTATAAGGTCTAGGACGTGGCTATAGGCTCCCTCTAGTAGATACTCGATAGCTATAGCGATTCGGTTATCTTAGTCGCCTTCTTATATAACTCGAAGCTACTAGCGTTAGTATTAGATAATCGTACTATTAAGGTCTAGGACGCGGCTATAGGCTCCCTCTAGTAGATAGTCGTAGTTAATGTTTATATCTCGATATTTAATAGTATAAGCTCAAGCCTTATTACAAACATTAGCTGTATTAGGGTAGATAAAACTAAGCTCGCTACTTTATCTAATTTTTCTTAAGAGGGAAGCGGTAAAAACGACTACGAAGGATTAGGTATTACCGGGTCGTGGGTTATATAAAATGTATAGAATTTGCTTTAGTTATTACTTAATTACTAAAGTATAAGAGGTATGAGTTTTGATGTTTCGTTATCGTATTCGATAGTCGTTATTGGATATTAATCTAGGAAAGTGTTTGTAATTGGATTTTCATTAGTTATCTTATATAATTCTTAGATAACTATTATTCTTAATAATATAAACTCGCTTTAAATTTTTTATGTTCTATATTAATAATAATTATCTTCTTTTTTTTTTATATTTTTCTTATAATTTATAAGTTAGGGCTAATACTAATGTCTATCTTTAGTAGGGCAAGTATATATTAAAAACTAGGAATTAGTAATTAGAAACTAGAACTAGAATTTGAGATTAGTCCCTTACTTATACTTTCTACTATAGATATTACTAGTAGTTAATAAGTATAAGTAGTAGTAACATATTCTCTTATAATTTCTATTAATTAATCGTTACTAAAGTCTATAACGTCTGTCCTTAAGTAACAGAAAACCTAGTATACTAGAAACGACTAATGAGATCACAAGAATCGCGGATTCTTCTCTATAATATCCTCTTTAAATTAACTATAATAAAAAGTTTTTATATTTAAAGTAAGTAATAGGTTCATTATACTATTTATATTAATATAGTTATTTAGGAATTTTGAAATTTGTTTAATTTTTCGGTATACTAGGTTTTTCGCTATATAGGGATAGACGTTACTCTATAAGACTTATTAAACTATGACTTCCTCTATAAAATCTCCTTTACTTAAAGTAGACTTATCTAATTTAAATCCTATATAACTTATCTTTTTAAGAAAAAGGAAAGTTATATAGACTTAGCTTTCTTATATAAACTAAGCAAAATACTAGGACTTATATATAATTTTTGAAAATTATTTATTATGTGATTAAAAATTATAAATAGTTAGGAAGTTAAATAGATTAGTTATAAACTTGTAGAAATTATCTAGTTACCTAAGGAATAATAGTAGGTATAGCTTCTAGAACGAAGATATAAAGGTATAGTAGTAAAGCTAGTAGCTTATTAGAAGAGATATAAGTAGTAGAACTAGCTACTCGTTTAAAGAGGTTAGTAGTAAAAATAGTTACTTGTTCGAGGGATATAAAAGTGTAGTAGTAGAATTAGCTCCTTATTAAAGGATACAAAAGTGTAACTATAAAACCGGCTACTCGTTAAAGGAGGTGTAGTAGCTAAAATAGCGGTGTGGTACTAGATATAGCTATAGTAGAAGGCGAATTTGGTGTCGCTAGTTTTTAGTTTAATTTTTTTAGCGGGGTCTATTTCTAGACACTTGTAGCTATATACCCCCTATAAGGTTATACTCTAAAGGTACCGCTATTAATTGTTATTATATAGCGGAGCTAATTCTTACCTATTCTACGCCTCGCGCTCAAGTTTATAAGTATATAGTCTTATTACTTTGTACTAAGAAATAAAAACCTTATATAGCTAGGAGCGAAATTAGTGTCCTCTTATCCTAAACTCTTTTGAATAGTTCTGAGCGTATAGAGTTTAGTTTAGTTATTATATGATTTCCGGATATACGTTTGACCGAAAACCGAGGATAATAGCTAATTCTGCTATCTACTACTAACTCTACTACTATAATTATACGAAATTTGGTAGTCTTAAATACATAAGCTTATAGTACGATTTGAAATCAGCTTTAGGTGGATTCTTAGACTAACTCGTATTTCCAAATAGACTAGTCCTATAGTTAGCTAATTTCGAACCCTTTATTAGCCTATTCGAGACTAGGTACTTTCCCTGTATTTAGTTATGAGAAGCATATACCGAGGAGAAAGGGAAGATTAGACTTTTAAGATGTTTTTATAGCGTTAATAACAAATCACGGCTCTACCGAGCCTACCTCTTAAATAATCTAGAGAGTTGACTACGATTCCTATAAATTATATAGTAAGCTATAGTAATCACGGGTCCTATATGCTTACGGTGATACATAACGATGCCCTTAGCCGAGAGGCTACTACTTAGTTAAGTATGCTAGCCTTAAACTAATAGTCTCCTAATTCAATAGTTAATTCAATAGTTAACTTCGTATATATACTAACTCGATAGCTTATTACTGACCTAGAAGCTCTTCTTTCGAGGCCTACAAAATAGGCTAAATACGTCTACTAGAATATAATAACGATAGCGAGTTTAGCTTAACCGAATTCTTCGAAGGCTATATTCCCTGGTATACTATACTATTATATAGATAGGGAGAGGAGGAGGTCACCTTTAGAGACCTAGTAAAAGGTAGTACAAAGAAGATAGCGGGCTATAGTAAGATATAGTTCTATAGAGAATAGGCGAGGCGCGATAGCTTGTAATACTTCTAGCTAGATACTTGCTATATTAATAAATCTAATAGTACTGAGCTTATAGAGGTAATTAACTCTATATTTCGCTAGTACTAGAACACGGCTAAATACTACGTCTACTTATTAGATGTTTCAATAACTAAACGAAAAGCAAGTAATTAACTCTCTGAACTTACTTAGGAACTAGCTTTTTAGGTAAGTAGATAGTTTATATAGGGTTAGACTCTTTAAGAGCTCCTTACCCTAGGTTCGGTTAAATTCTTCTCCCGAGAAGGTAAGTGACTAGGTAATAAGAAAACTCTAGAGCGATAAGTTCACGAGATAACGGGAATTACTATTTCAGTACTTTAAGGATCCCCTCTATCTTAGTTTAGAGTCGATAAGCGATTATCTTAGGTAGAAAACCGGTAGACTACGTATAAAGAAAACGAGGCGTACTCGTTACTAGGTATATTCGACGTCTATATACCGCTTATCTATAGTAAAGAGAGAGATAATATATTAAACTAGCTCAGGGAAGAGATTAATAAACCTTTAAAGGGTAAGTACACGATTTCGGCTTAATATCCTATAGAGTACTAACTAATAACTCAGGAATTAATCGTCTTCCCTCTACTACTAATACGCTATTTAATTCATATAACAAATAACACGTATCTACTTACTTCCCCGATACCCGAGTTAACTTACTATAAGAGATATATAACTAGGCTAATAGACGAGATAAGTAGTATATATTCTAGCTAAATAGCTTAGCCGGGACAAGAAAGTCGACGATTATATATACTATCGCCTGTAGATACCTCGATTAAAAGTGTCTTAGGGCTAGCTTCTTTTTCTCAAGAGGTAGTAGAGAAATTAGCTATACTAGTAAGTTCGTTACGAGTTTTACTATATAGTTTGCGAGTAACGTGCTACAAATCTAACGATTTATTTCCGATACTATTATAGAATAGAATAATATTATAAACTAGTCTCTCTACGACTAGTAGCGCTAGCTCGTCCTCTATCCGCTCTCAAGGCTAGATAGTAGCTCCTCTCTATCCTCGTATATACTTATAGTCGATACCCTTAATAAGTATAATAGTGAGGACGATATTTAAATAATTCTATAACTCTTAAATAAAGCTCGAATATTAAAGATAATTCGGTTATAGGTCTTTTTAACGAGTAGATCTGAAATTCCGATTCGATATAGCTTCTATCAAATACTAGAAGCTAAATACTGGGACTTTGTATTATATAGTATATCTCTACTTATTATAGATTACGATATCTCTATTTTCTTAGAATACTATCTAAGACTTATCGGGCAGGAATACTCTCTAGATACTACCTAGCCGGGTAGATAGGTTATCAAGTATCTAGTCTAGAATATAGGTAGCCTATTTATATAGGCTATAACTACTTGCCGGTTTATTCGTGTAGGGGTATTTACTAAGGAAAGAATACGTATACTTCTTAAGGGTAGTACCTCTACTACTATACTAGAAAAGTACTTCAACGAGATCTATTTTATTATCCTCAAGAATTCTATCTACCCTAATTATACGGAATAAGAGGAAGAAAAGATGTATAGTATACTGAGGTATATTCTTAGAAGTATAGTAAATCTATTCTCTCCTCTTACTATAAGCTCTTTAATCGGATTACTCTATATCACGAAACAGGAGTTTGACTAGATACTAAAGGATCTTTATACTATCTTAGATATTCTAAAGGATCAAATCTACCCTCTTTATCTATATTATCCTTCATTTCGTAACTTTATCCTTAATAGAGATAGGTATAGTGATTTAAACTTATAGGTGGACGAGAAGTAAGCGTATCAGACACTAGCCGATAATTACGTATAGCTTATATCGATCTCGCTTAGGTAAGATATCTGTCACCTAGGCGCTCCCGGTGTGTTTGTAACTAATATAAGGGGGAGTCGAGTAGAATAATATATTACTCCTAAGGTTTAATATACTAGCTTATACTAGGTTAAGTATCTTTAAAAGAGTAGTATCTAGCTATATAATAATGACTACGTCTATTAGTTCTTATAAGTATATCTACTTCATTAGCTTAAGGCTCTTATCTTAATTAGAAGGTTATCTAATAGTATTAGTATAATAATAGTACTAGAGTTTATAGTAGTAAGCGATCCTATGACCTAATACCCCTTAGTTCTCTACTAATATAAGCGGTTTTTTAAGTAGGATAAGAAGTTTCGTTTATATACCTTTATCTATAATATACGGCGGTTTATCTTTTATTATTAGAGAGGTATTAAAGATACTCCCCTCTAGTTATACTCTACTACTCTTGTCTTCGTACCTAAGGCGAGCGTAGTCCGGAAGTAGTTCTTAGGCCAGCTACCTAAATGGATTTATTACTTACTAGATATAGAAGAGGATTAGTCTCTTACCTTACAAATCTTTGAGGGTTATTTAGGTACTATCTACTCAGTAGTGTTTTCCCTAGATAGTTAGCTACTTATATCTATATCAGATAAAATAGTTAGGATCTGGGACGTAGCGACTAGAGCGTTGTCTATTACTCTTAATAGTTATTTGGATTAGGTCTAGGTAGTGGCCTTTTCGCTAGACGGGTAGCTACTTACCTCTATATCAGAAGACAAGACCGTTAGGCTATAGGATTTGACTACAGGAGTGATCTATAATATCCTTAAAGGTTATTCTGAAGTAGCTATAATAGTGGCCTTTTCACCTAATAGACGGCTACTTGTTTCTATATTAGAGGAAGATACTATAATCAAGCTATAGGATCTAAGAACAGGAATTACGCACACTACTCTTAAGGGCTACTATAATAGTCCTATTACGATTTCACTAAATAGCCAGCTCCTTGCCTCCAAATATATAGGCGGTATTAGACTCTAGGATATAGAGACCGGAGTACTACGTGATACTCTCAACGGTTACTCGGAAAATATTAATATATTAGCCTTTTCACTAGAAGGTTAGTTCCTTACCTCGGTATCTAAAGACAAAATAGTTAGACTCTAGAATATAATAATAAGAGGGATATATACTATTTTTACGGGTTATTTAGATAGTGTCTTAGCTATAGCCTTTTTACTTAATAGGTAGCTCCTTACCTCTATATTAAAGGATAGAATAGCTAGATTCTAGGATATGAAGTCGGGAGAGATACGTGAAACTATTCGAGATAAATTTTCGTGTTATAGGGTATTAATGTTTTTACCCGATAGCTAGTATCTAGTATCCGAATCAGAGGACTACTAAGTAGGACTCTAGTATATAGGGACAGGAGAGTTCCGTGGAATACTTAATAGCTATTCAAGTTCAATCACTATAATAGCCTTTTCACCTGATAAGCTACTCTTTACCTCTATATCAGAAGACGAGACTATCCGCCTCTAGGACCTAAGGACTAAAAGGTATAAAGAATCTCTTTAGAGCTATTTAAGTCGGGTCTCGGTAGTAGTGGTTTTATCGGGTAGTAGGTTATTTGCCTTAGTATCTTAGGATAATATAGTGAAGCTCTAGGATTCAGAAATAGGGGTGCTATTATATACTTTCAAGGGCTATCTAAATCGGGTCTTCTATATAGCCTTTGTACTAAGTAATAAGCTCCTTACTTTAGTATCTCTCGATACTACTACTAGGCTTTGGAGTATAAAGACTCGAGTATTAGTTTATACCCTTAAAGGTCATTTAAGTTTAGTCTTCGATATAGCCTTCTTATCTAATAACTAAATCTTTACTTCCGTGTCTAATGATAAAACTCTTAAGCTTTGGTATATAAAATCAAGAGCTTTGTACTATACTCTTAGAGGTTATTTAAGGTAGGTTATAGTAGTAGCCTTCTCGCCTAATAGACACCTACTTATCTCTGGATTAAGTAATAGAATAGTAAAGCTCTAGGATTTAATTATAGGAGTATTGTGTAATATATTTGAGGGTAATCTAGGTTCTATTAAGGTAGTAGCCGGTTCACATAACGGTAAACTCTTTACCTTTGTATCTTAGGACTATATCGTCACGCTCTAGAGTACCGAAACAAAAGGGGTAATTCGGATAATATATATTATAGAAGAAATTAGCTAGTTCTCTTTTTCTTCGGATAGCTTATATCTCAAGATAGATCGTAGTAGACTAGAGCTATTACCTAGCTTCGTTAGTAAATTGATATTCGATATATTATACTTTTGTATAAAAGAGTAATAGATTACTTTGGGAGTTAAAAAAATATTATAGCTTCCTTCGGATTACTAAGCGATATATTAGGCTATCTATAATAATATTATTATCGTAGGTTATACTTCTAGTCGGATCTCTCTAATTAAATTAGACTTAGCCTGATATGCGATTTATTGTAACGATATAATAAATTGAAATCTCTAGGGAAGAGGTATAAAGGGAAAGTAGTTATTTTACTATAATAGAAAAAAAAATCAGTTCGTGTGAGAGTAGTACTATAGAGACTCTACCTCCCTTACATATTAGTGATATCCTCCGTCGACGACCTGGGATTATAGAGCCTATTATAGATTCGTAACCTTCCTTATTTAACTATTTTTAGTTATATAGTTATATCGCTTCTAATACCCGCAAATTCCTGAAGGTACGTATATATAAGAAACTATTCCTATTACGCCTACTTAGCCTAGAAAGTACTAGAGGGAGAGATTAGAGATCTTATTAAGGTCGGGTGAAATAGTTTATACTATAATATTCTATATAGATAGTGATCTCGAAGGTTAGTATCCCGTTGTTATACGATACGATAGATCGTTGTTCTCGTCTAGCCTATTAATCGTAGAGTCCGACTAATTAATCTTTCCGATATTCTTTTACGAAACCTATAATAGAGGAAGTCTACTATCTCGTATTAATATAGGTATAGCTATTCGATTAGTATATTATAGAGGGATTCGAGTATACGTGATGTAATATAGCTACGACGGCCGACGCGGTTCGTTCTTGGGTTAGGTATTTCGAACTACTATCGCTTTAGACGGATTCTTTGGATAGTACGTACGGTATACGGGGCTTTTAAGGCGATTAGCTTAGTTTCAAACCCGACTTTTAGTAATGTTTTAATCAGAATATGCTACGTAGTATCTAGTTACGGCGCTATGATCGTGGCTGACACAAAAGCGCTAACGTTGAAAAGAGTAAGAAGGATGAGAGGGGTCGATAGCTTTAGGCAAGTACCAGTAGTGGGGTAACGAGCCTAATCGCAGTAGTCTGTGCGTATAGGGCATTTTCCAGGCAGATTCAGGCTTCGCGAACTCGCTTATAGGCTTTTGAACACCAAAGTCTCCGTAATCACTTGAACGTTATAAGATAATAAAGAATAATCACGACTTGATATTTGGGTACTAAGAAGTAAAGTAACGGAAGTATGATTTCATTAATTAATTCCTAAGAATTTAGAGGTTTGAAATTTTAAATATAACTAAAATGCCCTGTGCGCACAGACTACTGCGATTAGGCTCGTAAGCCGCCTATTCTGCCTCAGTACTTCCATAGTACATATCTCTGCAAAGCCACACAAGCCACAACAGGCATACCCCGCAGTCTCTAAAAAAAGTTAACTAAAGAACTAGCGACACCCAATTCGCCCTCCACTGTACTTGTTCGAAGGATGCAAAAGTGTGATGGCAGAAATGGCTCTTTGTTGAAATGGTGTGGCAGCGGAAACGGCTACTGGTTTGAAGGATGCAAAAGTGTGACTACAAAACCGGCTACTTATTGAAATAGTGTGGTAGCAGAAACGGCTACTGGTTTGAAGGATACAAAAGTGTAGTAGCAGAATTAGCTCCTCGTTGAAATAGTATAGTAGCAGAAATAGCTACTTGCTCGAGGGATACAAAAGTGTGATAGTAGAACTGGCTGCTCTTTTGAAGGATGCAAAAGTGTGATGGCAGAACTAGCTGCTCGTTAAAAGAGGTAGTAGCAAAAATAGCTACTTATTAGAAGGATATAAGAGTGTGATAGCAGAACTAGCTACTCGTTGGAAGTAGTATGGTACTAGAACTAGCTACTTGTTAGAAGTAGTTTAGTAGCAAAAATAGTAGCTTATTCAAAGTATGTAAAGGTGTAGTAGTAGAATTAGCTACTTGTTAGAAGAGGTACAAAGATATAATAGTAGAACTAGCTTCTAGTCTTAGCGAAGAAACGTTAAAAATAGCTTTGCCTTATTTAGTATAGGCCTAGTAGTAATTATTTTTGGAGCGACTTTGCTGCTATACTTCTAATCTTAGTAGGCTCTAAGCGAACAAATATAGCTATGAGAGTAGAACTATAACCTACTCTACTATCGTAACTTTAACCACAAGCTGAAATTATAATTTAAAGGGAAACATCTCTATACTAGATAATATAAGTTTAATTACTTACTTCCTAATTAATACTAATTCTTCTTAGGGTATTATCAAATCTCTCTACAGATAACCTAATAACTCTCTAATAAATAATTAATCGACTTAACTTAGTCTAGGTATACCTATAACCCGAATTTTGTTAATCTATACCTCTCCCTAAAGAAATCTAAGGCTTTTAGTAGTCCTTAATAATAGCCTCACAAAAAATCAACGAATATTAACCGGTCGATACTAAATTCTATTAATTTTTAAGGCTCCCTCTAGAGCTTCGCGAGAAGATATAGTAGTTTGCTTTACTAGCTTAATACCCTCTCGAAATTAATATCTGGATTAATAATAAGCGTAAAGATAACTATGTCTAGGCTATTAGCCCTTTTACGATACTTAAGGTCTACTAATAATCCCGCCGAATTATACTTTCTGTTTATAAACCTCGACTTGAGCTCTATATATCCCGAGAGAATCTAGGACGGGTTCTCTGTACTCACCTAAACATTATATTAAGGCTAGAGGGACACGTCTTTATATATATGAGAAAGGGGTATCCTCTTATCGATATTTAACTAGATTTAGAAGTCTATTCCGTTATTACTTAGGAGGATATCCTATTAGGTTTCATGAAGATATAAGTAGTATTACTAGAATTCATTAGTATTAAGTATTTTCGGAATTAGTTACCTAAAGAGAATAAAGACCTTATAGTTATAATATTTCAGAAAGATTACTACGAGTAGTATAAGGATAAGCTTCTATCACTGAGATTATAGAATCTTAGCTTACTATCTTCTATATATAGGATACGAAGGTAACGTAGTAGATATTACTAGGTCTAGATCCTAGAACTTGTATTATAAGAGTTATAAAGGTAATAAGTATAGAGGTTATTAATAGAGATACTCTTAATTACTAAGTATTTTACTTATATCAAATTCAAAATAAGTACTATAAATAGCGAGTCCTAAGCCTAAGTATTATTCTAGTTATAGATACCTAAGTATTCTATATTCTTCGTCAAACCACGTTATTACTAAATCTCTTATTAATTATCTTAATTCCCCTATACCTTAACTTAGAACTGTCCTCACGTGAACGGCTCTTAGTAGCTATAGACTTGTCGTTAAAAGAGTTTTTCTAAGATTGAGTCTTTCTATAGTTTTTATACTATAAGTTATCTATATAAAGGAGGCAAACGTCTCTCTAATACGAGAAAGAATACGACCTGAAATAAGACTTCCCTTAGAAGCTATGAAATATATATATCTGTATATATAACCTTAGTTATTTAGCTAAGGTAAGACTTCTTCTAGAAATACTATTTCCTCTTCTTCCACGAAAAGCTCAAATATAGCTAGGTTCTTACATGTAATAACTATTAATACCCCTAATTCATGGCGATATACCTTAGTATAATATTACTAAGGTAATACTCTTCTTAGAGGCAAGGAGTCTAATAGTAGCTCTTCTAGGCTATATATTTCTTGTGGTATAAAAAGAGATTCGGGTACATTAAGCTTTAGTAGAAGTCGAGGTAGGAGTATGTTATAGATAACCTCGCTAGTATCGTTACTTGAGTTAGATTTCTCTTTATACTATATCCTCTTCCGCCACGTGGGGCTTTAAGGGTCGTTATATTAGTTCCTCTTTAGTGATAATAATATATAGACGTTTTTTATATATATTTTAAGTAATCGAGGTACTATTATAGTCGACGTATTATACATTTATATTACCCGAGATTATTATAGATCATAGTACTCGGACTACCTAGAAAACTTTAAGTCAATTATTAGTCCACTAAGATATATATATATAAGGAGTGTCTTAATTATATAATTAGGAGAGAAATGAAGTTTCTAGAATATTCTAGTCCAAATACTTTACTTATTCATTGAAATCACTTTATAGTACATACTATAGTAGTATATATATAGTATATAAATATCACTTTCCCTAAGCCCCTCTCTATTAAGTTAGAATAATATATATAATATAATTTAAAGGCTACTCTACGAAAAAAAGCTTTTCAAACTCATAAAAATCTTCGCACTCAGGTACTCTATACGTTACTAAGAGACATTCTACCCTTTCATGTCTACTAGGTGCCGCTAGTTGTAAGGCAGTCCACCCACTTTGTTCTAAATATTAATATCTGCATTACTATCGAGTAGTAGCTTGACTACACCCTCGTGCCCGTTCGAAGTAGTGTACGATAGCGGCGTCCGACCGTATTTGTCCTTCGAGTCGACGTCGACCTTCTCTGAAGCGAGCAATACCTTAACGACGGCCCTATACCCGCTCTTCGCTACCTAGGACAGTGGCGTCCGACTATTCTCATCCTTAGAGTCGAGATCGACCTTACCTATATCGAATAGTAGTTTAGCGACAGCGATACAACTACTCACAGCCGCCCACGATAGCGGCGTCCGACTATTCTTATCCTTGGAATTAATATCTTAACGATAGCCCTATACCCGCTCTTCGTAGCCTAGGATAGTGGCGTCCGACTATTCTCATTCTTGGAGTCGAGATCGACCTTGCCTATATCAAATAGTAGTTTAACGACGGCGATACGGCGACTCGTAGCCGCCTATAATAGCGGCGTTCGACTATTCACATCCTTGGAATCGATTTCGGCCTTACCTATATCAAGTAGAGACTTGATAACAGCCTCGTGCCTATTCTTCGCTACCTACGATAACGGCGTCTAACTATTCTCATCCTTGGAATTAATATCGACCTTACTTATACTAAGTAGTAACTTAATAACGGTCTCGTATCTACTTATAGTAGTAGCCTATGAGAGCGACGTTCGACTATTCTTATCCTTCGAATTAATATTAACCTTACCTATATTAAGTAATAACTTAATAATAGCCTCATACTTACTCGCGGTAACTAATAGTAACGTCGTTTAACTATTCCTATCCTTAGAGTCGACGTCGACTTTACTTATATAGAGTAATAACTTAATAATAGCCTCGTGCCCCTTCTTAGTAGCCTAAGAGAGTAATATTCGATTATTCTTATCCTTCGACTCGATATTGACCTTACCTATACTAAGTAGTAACTTAATAATAGCCTCGCGCCTATTTATAGCTACCTATAATAGTGACATTTGACTATTCTTATCCTTAGAGTCGAGATTAGCCTTACCTATATATAATAGTAACTTAATAATAGCCTCGTACCTATTCGTAGTTACCTACGAGAGTAGTATTCGATTATTCTCATCCTTCGACTCGATATCGACCTTACTTATACCGAGTAGTAACTTGATAATAGCCTCGTACTTACTCGTAGTAGCTAATAGTAATAGTGTTTAACTATTCTTATCTTTAGAATCGAGATTAGCTTTACCTATATATAGTAGTAACTTGATAATAGCCTCGTACCTATTCGTAGTTACCTACGAAAGTAGTATTTAACTATTCTTATCTTTCGAATTAATATTAACCTTATTTATACTAAGTAGTAACTTGATAATAGCCTCGTACCTATTCGTAGCCGCCTATAATAGTAGTATATAGCTCTTCGTATTCTTCGAGTTAATATTAACTTTACCTGTATTAAGTAGTAACTTGATAATAGCCTCGTACTCACTTATAGTAACTAATAGTAATAGCGTTTAATTATTCTTATCCTTCGAATTAATATTAACCTTATCTATACTAAGTAGTAACTTAATAATAGCCTCGTACTTATTCGTAGCTACCTATAATAGTAGTATATAGCTCTTTGTATTCTTCGAGTCGATATTAACCTTACCTATATTAAGTAGTAACTTGATAATAGCCTCGTGCCCGCTCGCGGTAGCTAATAGTAATAGTATTTAACTATTCTCATCCTTCGAATCGACGTCGACCTTATCTATACTAAGTAGTAACTTAATAATAGCCTTGTGCCTACTCGTAGTAGTTAATAGTAACGGTGTTTAATTATTCCTATCCTTAGAGTCGATATCGACTTTACCTATATAGAGTAGTAACTTAATAATAGCCTCGTACTTATTCGTAGTCGCCTATAATAGTAATGTTTAACTATTCACATCCTTTGAGCCGATATTAACCTTACCCGTATTAAGTAGTAACTTGATAATAGCATCGTACCCGCTTATAGTAGCTAATAGTAATAGCGTTTGACTATTCTCATCCTTCGAATCGACGTCGACTTTGCTTATATCGAGGAGTAACTTAATAATAGCCTCGTGCCCCTTCTTAGTAGCCCACAATACTAACGCCCGACTATCCTTATCTCGCGCCTTAGCGCTATACGCTAGTAGTAGTTATACGACTGCCTCGTGCCCGTTATTCACAGCTATTAATAGCGGCGTCTGACTATATATATTCGTCGAATTAACGCTAACCTTGCCCGTATTAAGTAGTAACTTGACAACAGCCTCGTGCCTGCTCGCGGCAGCTAATAGCAACGGCGTTTGACTATTCTCATCCTTCGAATCGACGTCGACCTTGCCTGTGACGAGTAGTAACTTGACAACGGCCTCGTGCCCGTTCTCAGTAGCCCATGATAGTGACGTCTGTCCCCTTCTATCCTTTGAGTCCACGTCAACCTTACCTGTATCGAGCAGTAGTCGTACAACAGCTTCGTGCCCGTTCTCTGTAGTCCAAGACAGCAGCGTCTGGCTATTCATATCCTTCGAGTTAACCGCGGCCTTACCTGTGTCGAGCAGTAACTTGACGACGGCCACATGCCCATTCTCTGCCGCCCTCCACAAAGGCGTCTGACTAATCATATCCTTCGAGTCGACCTCGACTTTGCCAGTGTCCAGTAGTAGCTTGACCACGGCCTGATGTCCGTTCTCAGCAGCCCACCACAACGGTGTCCGCCCATAGTTATCTTTCAAGTTGACATCAGCTTTGCCTGTCTCAAGAAGCAGTTTGACGACAACCTCGCGTCCATTCTCAGTAGCCCACGACAGTGGCGTACGACCATCAATGTCCGTCGGGTCAACGTCAGCCTTGCATAAATCGAGCAGCAGCTGCACAACGGGTACAACCCCAAAGTACGCTGTCAAATGCAGTCCCGTCACCCACCGCGGAACTTCCTGGCTATAATTTGAGTGTGATGAGTAGCGCTTAATAGCTAGCAACCCTTAGCTGGATGCATCGACCTTAGATTCGCTCTTAAGAAAGTTTACAAACCCCTGCTTTAACCCTTGGCTTAGAGCCGAAGCCTTGCGAGCATGATGTCCCTAGTTTCGTGCGGCGTACTCAAAGAATTTGTTTGTCCGTAATCGTTCCTGGAACTCGTTGTCCGTTTGACAAAAGCCGTGGTCAAAGATATCAAATAAGAGGTAAGTAACGCAGGTCTCTGTGATTTTAGTCTCTACGTATAGAAACTAATATTATCGCGTTCGCTCGAAGTATTCCTATATTATATAATAGACTAATTGAATAATCCCACTTTGCTCATCTATTATAACTAATCTAGTATATAGAAACCATGTCTTCGATTTCTAGGAGATTATCTTCGTCGAGCTCTAATTCGTTTATCTCTACTATAATAGCGTATTAAAGTTCTCTTATAGTAAGTGGTCTCTTTATATAGGTGATCCATAATAGCATATTCTTAGCTAATAGCTAAAAGCCTACCTACTACTCATTGATTCTTTCTATTACTTATTTATATACCGAAGATAGAATTTCAAGCTTCTTATCCTTACTAACTCCTAGAGATTTCTTCTAGAAGTGCTTTAATACACTTTTTATAGCCTTAATTATTGTTTTATCCTTAAGCGAGTCTATATAGAGTTATATTAAGAGAAACCTCTATATCACGTTAGTAAAGGAACCTCGCCTTTAGATTTAGTAAGATACCTATATTCCCTTAATAGCCTATATAATTTGCGCCGTGATTTCCTCTTATAGCTCTGGTTTCCTTAAGACAAATACTAGGAGCTACGACATATGACTATTCAAATACTTCCCTATATCTTCATTACTAGTAAGGATTTTAAGTAAAAGATATCCTTTAAATAATTCCTTAATACCTATAATTAGCCACAAGGTTATAAAGAGTTTTACGCTAGTCTTAGCTTAAAGGCTAAATATATTCGATAGAAATATCGACTAGTATCCGTTAGCTAGTTAGTATTCGTTTAGTATATTAACGATAATATAAATACTTAAATAATAAGTAATAACTAAATTTAAAGTCTTCGAAATCTCATTAAATAAGGGTTATATGTGTTTGTCTTTATATTAGTTATATAGTGTTTTTACGCTATCTAGTATAGAGGATTACTCTTAGATAAACTACTTTAAGAGGCTTACTAGTAAGTCGTCGATCTTCTACTCATCTTTATACTAGAAGTTATAGTATATATACGCGATACTAATACTTAGATCTATTTAGTGTTTAGAATAGAGATAATCGACTATAATTAATATAAGGATTATCTTCCCTGCTCCGGGAATTCCTAGATAGAATAACGTTTACTCGTCTGTCTCTAACTATATATAGAACTTTAGTGAATCTAGAAGCTACTAGCCAGTTCTTGGTTATTGACTCTTGAAGTAGTCACTATATTAAGGACTATAGTTAATTAGTATAAGCTAATCTATAATAGTTCGATATTCTTAACTAGCTACTTTCTGTTAATTAGCTACTTCTATATATAAAGTATTAGTATTAATTTAATAATAAAGCTATATAATTTATTTGAGCAAATATTAATAACTCAAGAATAAGATAGAGGAAATCTAGGTGCGGATATCCCGATATTTGTCCTTAAATATAATCTTCCTTTAACTTAGTAAATCGTGTATAGAGTTCCTTATTATTATCTATATACTTAACTCTCTACTCTCGACTACTAAAAGGGCTAATAATACTCAACTCACTAATCTTAAGAGTATTCTTATATAGGTCTTTGATATTACTTCGTACTAGCTTAAAGTTATCTTAATCCTCGAGAATTAGCCCGAATTTATATACGCCGCTATAGTCTATATTTAACTTTATAATATTCTCGTAGTCACTAGGTATACTAAATCTTGTACTCTCTACTAGTATAATCTAAGTTACTATATAATTAGCAAATCTACTAAGTTTATATATACCTCGACTTACCTTATCCTATACTCCCTAAAATGAGATAATATTATACTTTAATAACTAGTACCTCTAGTATTCTTATAGAATCTCTAAGAAGATACTCCCGTTCTTTAGTGTCTCTAATACGTCGTCGCCTTTCTAAAACCCTATAGCTATTATAATCTTCGCTACTATACCTCCTAGGCTTACTATTATCTAGTCCCCCCTATAGTATAATATAGTAAAGAATACTAGCCTTATCGTAGTATCTTTAATCGGCGAGTATTTTGGATCATTATATATATTTATTAACGCTTACTTAATTAGTAGCTTACCTATACTATAGCCCAGAAGTAGAATTGGCCTTAACTCTATATTATCTCTCTCTATTCTTATTACCTCGAGTAACTCATTCGCTTTACCTATAAATATATCCTTATCCTTCCTATAGACTACTATAGAGTTATATTCATAGAGGAAGATACGTGTCTCGGGGATATATTAAGGCAGGTCGTCGCGGAGCTAGAGGCGTCCTTAGGGACTAGAAGGTTTACGCCATATATCCTAGGCGTGGTCGCGGTCGTTCTTACTTCGAGGATTCAGGCCGTGAATAGCGATAATACTAGATATTATTAATATAGTTAAGTGAAAGAAACTACAATATACTCGACTCTTGCTACATTACTTACCGTGCTCTCGGTATTCGGGTCTAGGTATAACTGTCTGAGAGGCTTCGTAGCTCACGACGTTAGTTAGAGATGAGTATAGAGTTCATAGACTTACCATCTTAGTGTCGTCATTCTAGCGTGTACTTTGCAGCACACCGGGGTTAACTTGGAATTGGTTAAACAGGGGATCGAAGGTTGTGTGAGGTAGAGAGGCGGACGTTGCTGGATGAGGCTGAATAGCAGAGACTTACGCAGGTGCGGTGTTAAAGGTAACGAAGTGACTTGTACTGTATCGAAACCAAGCCTTTTCGAGACATTAAGCATAAGCTGGAAGTTGCAATGGGGGAGAGAACACTGAAGGAAGAAGGTCGCCGACCTCAAGTCGACAAAACAGGTTGTGTGGTTCAGCCGCACGAGGCTGCGTTGACGCCTTACGTAAATCGCGATGCCAAGAAGGTCTGTGTGCCAGCAAAAGTGCAGTCACGTGTAACCGGCTCTTAGGATTTGCAAAGGCGTGTGATACGTCGCATTCTTATCATAAAGGCAAGGTCTTGCAACACGCCAAATATTAAATCTGTCAATTCTCTACACGTAGCACCCACTCTCATCAAATTTAAAGATGGTCAAACTTTTTGATGGGGTAGCACGTGGCAGCAGAATCCGAAACACACGTGACTGTGGAAATGGGACACATTCTTTAGAGAGTTCCTCGATTCCTCTCGATAGGTAGACGAGTACGTGGCATCGCGCTGTTCGCTCCGCAACCTCTGATGTTCATGAACAATTCCTACAGTAGATAGATCAAGATCATAGATCACACATAGTCAGCAATACTAGAACAAGCAATACGAGATGCGAGAGGTGAGAGATGTATTGCCTGCGCGGTCAGCTCCCCAGATTCCAAGTGCACAGGACGCAGTGGCTGGGTGTTACAGAGCAATCTTAATGGAGGTTGCCCAGGTACTTCGGAGTACGATGGGATGAAGCTACGGCGCCAGCGCCAAAAATGCATGACGTGGTCTGTGCTCACAATTTTTTCAGGCGAAAGGGGACGAAGCCGATTTTGCAAGTGACTATATCTCTCATATGTAAGATATTAGAATAAAGCGTGTTATAGTGATATTATAAAAATATATAGTAATGATTTTCAGGATTAGGGGCCTATTATAGCTACTAGTGACTAAATATCAGATTAAATATATATATATACCTCTACTTTTGGAATACCTAGTTCTTATACTTCTAAATCTTACTAAATACTATCTACTATCGTCTATCCTTGAACAGCTTCTTTTAGTAGTATTTCGTCTATTTTCGACTAGTGATTAGAAAAGCTAACTCCCCTTCTATCCTATTACTAAGCGCTATACGGTAATTGTTACGGTTGGCCTACTTAGTAGAGACGCAGTCACGTGTGTCCGTACGCTCTATGCGCCTTACTTAGTTTCGAGGCTTCCTTCTGAACCTCCTTTCCTCCTTAGCTTTGAATCGTCGTAATAGAGATAGTCTTCCTACGTTTTCTAAGCCTTAGACCTGTGCTCGTGACATAATTCAAAGCTCACTACTCTTTTAATCCTACGGAGGATTTAAAACACACCATACACCGATCGGTTTCGACGAGTATAGACGCGACGCGCCGTGGCTACTCTCGTACCGCTTACCCCCAAAGTTAGTATGATCGAAGCCCTAGAACGACTAGGTAAGTAAGCCCTAGAATGATTAGGTAATAGATAGGCTAGTAACCTCACTATTATAGACGATAGAAGCCCTAGAACGACTAGGTAACGGATACGCCGGCAATGATACTACTAAGAGAGATCTATAAAGAAAGTAAGCCCTAGAATAACTAGGTAAGAAGGGGTTATAGCGAGGGACGCTACTAGCATATTATTAGACCATAGACTAGAGGCCCCTATTAAGTCTCCTGAGGCGTCCGAATATCCCGTTAATACTCCTAGTAGAAGAGAAACTCTCTTTTAGAGAGTAGAGGAAGAAGAGGGCCCTAAGCTTACGAAGGCTAAGTTCAGAGAGCTACTTAAAGACCTAGACTAGTTATACGAGGAGATTATAGAGCTAATCACTAAGATAAGAGACCTATAAGCATATAGCGAGAACTATCGCGTATAACTACAGGAGACGAAGTAAGCTCTCTATAAGAACGAAGCTATTATTAATAAGTTACTCGAACGGCTAGTAGGTCATGCCTAGTCAGAGACCCTTACCCCTAAAGGTAGATGTATAGTTAAGTTCCCCGACCCTCCCCTCTTTGAAGGTAGGATTAAGGATAATATTACCTTCGATAACTAGGTAATATAGGTCAAAAACAAGCTTAGAGGTAACTTAGACTCGTACTTGTCCGAGGACCTCAAGATTATTTACGTCACTAGCCGTATAGGTAGCGACGCCCTAGTATTAATCTCCCTATACCTTAATATAGTAAGTTACTATATATACGAAATAGTAGCTAAACTATATAAGTATCTAGATGATCTATATAGTGACCTAAATAAGGAACGTAATACCTATTAAGCCTTTAAGGATCTCGGTATAAAGAAAAGATAAACCTTCTAGGAGTTCTATACCTTATTCTTGAGACACGTTACGGATAGTAATATTAACTCATAGGACCTCAAGGATGACCTAAACGATAAGCTAATATGGAAGCTATAAGAAACTATAGCTACGTACTATAATAATCCTAACGTTAATATGACTGAGTTCGTATAACACTATACTATAAACGACTAGTAGATCCGTGCTAGCTATAAACGGAAGGACTAGATATCTAAGAAGGTAGACGGTACCGACAAGTTAAGTCTAGGAAGTACCCCCCGTTAGAGGCCTTTAGGTAAGCCCCCGAGTATTAATAAGCCTGTCGCCCTAAAGCCTAGTACTATAGACCTAAAGTACTATAACTATAACGAGTTAGGCTATATCTCTAGGGACTACCCTAAACCTAGGATAGAACGAACTAAGTAAGTCCTTATAGCTAAGCTTATAGTAGTCTCGACGAGTATAGATACGGAAGGTATAGAATAGGGAAACGATAGCCCCTAAAGGAAGTCTCCTCTTTAGGGCTATACTATATTAATATAGTAGAAGTCGATTTAAGCTAATTACTTAGAGGTAACGTGTTTATACTCCCTTATATAATTAGTAATAATAGATTAGGTATTAAAACTTCTTCTCTTATTAATACTAGAGTAAATGGATATACCTTTATTAATTCTAAGTTCGTAAAGATAATAGAGTGTTTCCTAGATATTAAACCTATTCTATTAAAGTCACCCTATAATATTAGAGGGTTCGATAATAAGTAGGCTATACCTATTACGTACTATATTAAGCTCACGCTCTTAATCGATAGATAGAAAGTCCTAGTCCCTATATTAGTCATAGGACTAGATAGATATAATATAATACTAGGGTATAAGTAGTTCATAAGTACTAGTATCTTAATTAATTATAAGAATAGAAGGTTAATCTAGCTAGACGATTAGCCTAAGACGAAGGGTTAGGATAAGATCCTAGCTACTACGAGAAAGAATCTAGAGCCTAGTAAAGCTAGTCCCTAATACTAGAAAGATATAGATAGAAGAGATAAGCTTATAGCTATAAACGAGTTATAGAGACCCTAGATTCTAAAGCGAAAGACCCCAAGTTCTCTTTATAAGCCTAGCTTACGAAGAAATACTTAGAAAGAAGACTAGGTAAAGTAGTATAGAAGGATATAAGCTACCCTAGAAGAGATAAGCCTATTTCCCAAGCTTGGCTTAAGAAATCTAACTATGTACTAAACGAAGCAAAGATAGGAGCACTAGAGAAAGCCCCTAATCGATATCTATAGTATCTCCCTAGCTACCTTTAAGGCAAACCTTAAGAGAGTAGAGAATACGTTCTTTACTATATCGTTATTTGAGATTAAAAGAGAGCTAGGAGCTCGCAAAGACCTAGAGCCCGCCCTAAGTAAATAGTAATAAGAAGAGACGGAGTTATAGTAATTATTAAGAGTCCTACTAGAAGAGTTTAGAGAGTTTGCGGATGTCTTCTCTAAAGAGGCGTCGAATATCCTATCCCTATATAAGCTATATGACTATAAGATTTAGATAAATAGCCCTAAGGGACCTAAGAGTTTGGGATACTCCCCCCTATACTAATAGTCGACCTATGAGCTATAGGAAGTTAAGCGGCTCCTTAAAGAGAACCTATAACGAGGCTTTATTGAGCTAAGTTAGTCCCTATTCGCCTCCCCGGTACTCTTTATAAAGAAACCTAATGGAGCTTTAAGATTCTATATTAACTACTATAAGTTGAACGACTTTACTAGGAAAGACTAGTACCCGCTACTACTAATTAATAAAACCCTAGTATAGTTAGCTAAAGCAAAGGTCTATACGAAGCTAGATATTCGATAGGTATTCTATCGGATTAGAATAGACCTTACCTTAGAAGAGTTAACTATATTCTAGACGAGGTATAGAGCTTATAAGTACAAAGTCCTCTAGGAAGGCCTTATAAATAGCCCTATAATATATTAGAGGTATATAAATAACGTCTTCTTTAATTACCTAGACGACTTCTATATAGCTTACCTAGACGATATCTTAATTTACTTAGAAGACCCCCTCGAGTACAATAAGTACGTATAAAAGGTCCTCTAGAGGCTACGAGATACAAGCCTCTAGGTAGATATTAAGAAGTCAGAGTTCAAGGTTACCTATACTAAGTATCTAGGATTTATTATCTCTATTAAAGGAATCGAAGTAGACCTAGAAAAGACTACTATCGTCCGGAGTTAGTAAGCCCTATCTATAGTTAAAGGAGTTCAGGGGTTCCTCGGATTCTATAACTTTTACTAGCACTTTATTATAGAATATAGCTATATCGCGAGGCCCTTAAATACCCTTATATATAAAGGAATAGTATATAAGTAGACGGCCTAATATTAAGAGATATTCGATAAGCTCAAGTAAGCTATACTCTCTACCCCGATTCTATACTACTATAATCTAGGCCTCTCGACTATAGTCGAGACTAATATATCTAATAGAGTAGTCACGGGCGTACTCTTATAGTAAGACCCCTAGACTAATCTCTAGTACCTAGTAGTATTCTTCTCTAAGACTATATAACCTATAGAGTTAAACTACGATATCTATAATAAAGAGATACTCGCTATTATCCTCTCCCTTAGCGAATAGTATACGGAGCTAGAAGGACTCTAAGATATACTATTCCTGATCTACTCGGACTATCGAGCCCTAGAGTACTTTATAATAACTAAGAAGCTTTTAGTAAGGTAAGCCTAGTAGGTAGAGTACCTCTCCCGATACTACTTCAAACTCATATACTAAGTAAGTAAGTCAAATGAACGAGTAGATACCTTAAGTCGAAAGTACGAAGATACGATAGCCTAAGATAAGGTTATAGCTATATACTAAACCCAAATCCTCCTCTTATATAACAAGATCGATAACGAAGTTATACGTGACCTTTAGCTAGCCCCTATAGATAGCTTTATAAGCCTAGCTTAGGAAGAGATTATATATAATAGTATATACCTTATAGATAAGCTATTAAGCGAGAACCGAGAATCCCCTATACTAGAGGAGCTCTAGGCTAAAGCTAAGAACGAAAAAGAAGACACCTAGTAACTCTAAGATAGCCTACTCCTATAATACAGAAAGCTATATGTACTAGATAATATACTTATACTAGAAATACCCCTCTATACTACCTTAATTAAGGAAGCTTATATATAGCCTATAATAGGACACCTAGGACGAGCAAAGTTACGTTAACTACTTTAGGCCTACTATTACTAGCTAAATTAAGGGAAAGACATTAACTAGTACTGTGATAATTATTATACCTATAGATATGCTCATATCCCGAGAGATAAGAAGCCAGGACTCTTCTATCCCTTACTAGTCCCTGATCGCCCCTAGTAATACGTATTAGTCGACTTTAAGAAGTACCTAGAAAGTAAGAATAAGTATAATATAGTAGTTATCTTCGTAGACTACTTAGGTAAGTGTCCTATTACTATCCTAGTCCGAGACACGATTATAGTAAAGGAGCTAGCGCCGCTCTTCCTCACCTATATAGTATATTACATAGGTATCCTAGAGATAATAGTATCTAATAAAGGCCCTTAGTTTATATTAGACTTCTAGAACGAGTTCTATAAACGTATTAGTACGAAGCTTAAGTTATCTATAACTAACTACCCCTAGACGGATAGATAAATAGAGATTATTAACTAGTACTTCGACTAACGCCTCCGCCTATATATAAACTACTACTAGGATAACTAGGACGAGTAGGTTTCTATAGTCGACTACTAGTAAGCTACGCTTTAGTACGAAACTATAAGATAATCCCCCTTCCTTACTAAGAAGGGCTATGAGCTAAGAACGTCGTTCGACTAGGAGACCCAAGTTTAGTTAGCTACTCCTAAAGAGAAACTAAATAGAGAAGAAGTAAAGGCATTTATTACCCGCCTCTACGACTCTTAGTAGAGGGTAAAAGATAATATAGTACGCTCTTAAGAGAAGTATACCGCTTAAGCTAATAAGTACTATAGACTAGTGGATTTCGGCGTAGGCGATAAGGTTTAGGTTACTACTAAGTACTAGAAGAATGATCGGCTAAGCTATAAGCTAGTAAACTAGATAAAAGGCCTATACGAGATCCTAGAGTAAGTTAGATACTCCTTTAGGCTCAAGTTACTAGAGTTAATAAAGATATACCTAGTATTCTATACTAAGAAGCTATATAAAGACCCTAGTAACCCCCTACCCGGTTAGTCTAACCTAGAACCCCTACCGCTAGAACTATAGGATAGCGAGACGGAATACGAAGTCTAAGAGGTTCTAGTAGTAAAGCTCCTACGTAGTAAGCTAAAGTATAGAGTATAGTAGAAGGGATAGGACCCGGATCTAGACTAGTACCTAGCCTCCTCGTTGAGTAATAGCCCCCTCGTACTCTAGGACTTCTATATAAGAAACCCCGAATAGCTAGGATTACCTAAGAACCTTTAGTACTAGCTAGAGTACGCTAGAGAAGATACCTTCCCTGAACCTCGGGGGGACGACGATAAACTACTAGGTAAGTGACTACGGTAAGCTCGAGGACGAGCTTTCTTTAAAGGGGGGGGGTAATATTATGGTTAGCCTACTTAGTAGAGACGTAGTCACGTGTGTCTATATACTCTATACGCCTTACTTAGTTTCGAGGCTTCCTTCTGAACCTCCTTTCCTCCTTAGCTTTGAATCGTTGTAATAGAGACAGTCTTCCTATACTTTCTAAGCCTTAGACTTATACTCGTGATAGTAATAATCTTCCTAATTATAGCTTCGATGTCTTTAATAATAGCTTTAATCTCTAGAAAATGTTTCTCCTTTATCTCTATAAACGTGATATTTGAGAGTACTAACGCTAGCTTATAGTAGATAAACGTAGTTCCTAATAAGTAGAACTACTTGGGTATAATAAGGACTAGCTTTTAGAGTTTATAGAATCGACGAACTTTTATAAGTATAAAGTCTCTCTTATCTATAAAAGATTATAAGTCGACTACGAGGATTTCGATACGAGACTCGTAGTCTATCTTATAAGTTATATAATATTCTATACTATAGACTAACTCTACGAAGAGTGTGTCTTAGCTAAAATCGATATATGTTCTATCGATAGTTAAAGCTAGGTCGTACCTCTCGAGGGCCTCTTTGCTTTATTTACTATAGATAGTTAGTATATACTATATAAGGCTCTATTATATAAATCTAGATCTAATATCAAATTTCAAGAGGGAATTCGGGGGAAAAAGTAAATAATTCACTACTAGGAGCTATGTCTTAGGAGTGAGTTTAGTTTTAAGGTTAATAGTAAAGTATAGGATATAAGGTTAATTACTAATAAGTAGAATTATAAAGACGAATAGTTAAGAAAAAGTATAAGAGTAACTTTGCTTTATAGAATAATTAGTCTAAAGGGCCTTCTAAGATATAAGAATAAGTAGCTCTATAATTAGTTACTAAGAAACTTTAATCTCTTAATATTTACGTAATATCTACTATTATATTTAATATTATATTATATATTTATAAATTAAATTATATTTATAACTTCTCTTATATACCCCTAAGTATTTTATATACTTATATTCGCTAGTACTTCCTCGGGAATCCCTCGTTATAATCCTTATACTTCCTCTTCACGTGATTCGCCCTACTAAATAGTCGTCCTATTCCTTACGCTTCTATTAGCTAGTTAACCGAAAATAGAGACCCGCTAATATTATATAATTCTAAGGCCCTTTCCCGAAAATAGAGTGAGACGAAGTCTTATTTACTACTAATATTAAAATATACCCTCTTCCTAAAGTTCTTATCTCTTATAAGGGATGAGTAATCTTAAATAGAACTAGGAAATATGTGACTTCTAAGGAGAAACTTCGCTAATGACTTTATTAATCTCCCTAATAACCCTTCGAATATAGGGGTACTAGCTCGATAGTAATATAAAATATAACTAGTATATAAATATTAGTTATTCTCTTTCCTTAGAATACTATCTAGCTCGAATATAAAGAGCTCTATAATAATATAGTATATAAGCTAGTTTAATTATTTCGAGTATAGTATCGCCTCTTATATAAGGATCTTTATTTCGGGGATCTTATTTAAATTATCTACCCTAGGCTCCTAGTTACTAAATTCTATATTAAATCGGAAATACTCTCCTTACTTTCTCTTTTTCTTAGTTCTTAGTTCTTTCTTATAGTTATTTACTTCTTTCCCGTAGGTAGTATAGTATAGCTAGCCGTATACTATTAATTTTCCCGAATTTTAGGTAGTTTTAATATTCTAATCACATGACTACAGACATGTCCAAGATCATATAACTTTGGTATTTCGTATAAGAAGGCTAGAGTTTCCGTAGCTATAGAGCAATAATCTATATATTACTTTTATACTTTAAGTTCTATATACTTATACACTGATTTTGTATTACTTTATATCTACTTTATAGTTATTATTTTTTAGTATTTTTACTATTAGTCGATTTTATACTCTATAGTGTTTTATATAGGTTTTTGTCTTACTATGTTTTTCCCTCTTATATATTTATTAGTAAGCGATATAGGGAGATCGAACTTCGTAGTTAAGGAGAATACTCTTATAAAGCCCTAAGAGTACTCTATAAGGCGGATCATCATATAACAAGTTTAGGAAAAAGGAGGTAGTTACGATACCTTATACCTAGGACTAAAGTATTAAGGATATACGAGAAGTAATTTCGGGTTTTACCCTAATTTCCGAAGCGTATAGGTATTTTAATAAGAGTTAACTATAAGATATAGTAGCGAATATAATAAGTAGAGATAATAGAAATAGAGACTAACTATAGAAAGAAACGAAATAGAGGAAATAGAATTAGTAAAATTATACTAAGATAACTATAAACGGACCAAAGTTAGAAGCGAGCCTTAGTACTCGGAAATAAAGTTATATTATTACTTTATATATTAATCTTAATTATAACGAAAGTCGGAATAGAAATAATATTAATTTAGGTAGAACGGATTACCTTTTTAAGTAAAAGGGATATCTAGAAAGAGGAATACCCTTAATCTCAAGTAAAAAAGTAAATAGAAATTAGAAGAAGATAAAGAAAAATCAGAAATGAGAAATTAAATAAGAAATTTAGAGAAGCCTCTAGGTAAAGAGAAAGCTATTAAGTGATATTATTAAGAGGGATTCAGAGAAGACAAAGAAATCGGAAAAATTATTATTATTATTATTACTTTCTTTATCTATAGTATAACCGAGTATATTAGAATTAACTAAGACAAACGGATTTATTAAAGGTATCGAGCTTATGAAGTATAAGTAATTAGAGTAAGACTAGAAAAGTAGTATTATTATTACTATTAATACTAAAACAAGGATACTAGCTAAGGATATTATTAATAAGCGGAACCTCTTAGATACTAGTTCTAATCTCTAAGGACACTATTAGCCCTTCGGAGTCTTCTATAATAGGATCTATAGGTATAGAAACACCTAAATCAACTACTAGGATAACTAAAGAGAATAAGATAACTAAAGAGAAATATGTACTAGTACTAGGCTTGAATTTACTACTTCCGCTTTCCCTAGGTATACTATAGTTTAATAGATAGAATATTTCAGTATTTCTAAAATAGTATATAGATATATATAAGGACTACTATATCCCTAATAATATTAAATAAGAAAGGATTATATATTATATCTCCTAGGTTTTTAAGGAATAGATTAAAGCTATACTAAAATACTATATCGATAACCCCGAGGCTTACTAGGAATCCAAGTTTTTCGAAGCCTTATTAAAGGAATTCCGGGAAAATGACTAGGAAATAATTAGAGTTAGCCGTGATTACCTTTCTAGGATTATTATATAGGCTAAAGCTAGAGGTTTATCTACGAAATCTTATATTAATATATTTAACTAGGTATCTAAGGAACTAATACGAAAGAAGGAACTAGATGAAATCACTTAATACTAGGAATTCATATAAGGACTACCCCTAGGAGCGAGAGACTAGATTCTTAAGGATATAGCTTTTAAGCCTACTAATATTTCAATATATAAATATAGCGAGATATATAAGAAAGCTATACTATTTTACTAATACGAAGAGAAAAAGCGCCGCTTTAATGTTACTAATAACCTAGACATAGCTAAGATTCGATAGGAATATCTAGAAGAAGTAATATATAAATTAATCCTAGTACTAGAATTAATTTATACCTTACTAGTTCCCCTTATAGTTAATATTTACCCTAATTCTAGAGTAATATATATAGAGTCTAGGCCTTAACCTATAGTGATTCCTATAAAACCAATAAAAAGTAGTAAACCTATAAAAATAGACGACATCGACTTCTTAATATAGAGCCTAGAAAAACTAATAATTACTACTATTACTTAGGAAGACTTATAAAAACAACTCTAAAATATCGTAGCCTTTATCTAAGATAATATCCGTGGAATACTTATATAGCCTAGATAATAGTAATAAGGATAATAGTATCCTTAGTCTAGTAAGTATAACTCGGGTTCACGTGGTAGATATAGTAGTAGTAGAGGAAGAGGTTATAGAGGATTATATAGTAAGTATAATAGATATAGACGAGGTCTAGGAGCGAATATAGGACCTAGAATAGTAAAAAGAGCTTAGTAAGGGGGAGAGAATATTATATAAGTTAATACTACTTACGAAGTAATATAAGATATAAGGCTAAAGTACTACTATAGATACTATAGCTAGAAGAAGGATAATATTATTAATCTAAATTATAACTATTTCACCTAGATATATTACCCCTTAATAAAGGAGCTTTAGAATATGGGATATATCTATAGAGACGACTATAAGTAATATAAAGGACTATATAAGATAAGGCGAGCGAGTGTACTTTTCTTTCTTTAGAATAATCGTTATTAGTATAATTAGATTATTTCTTAGCTTTATAGAATAGAATACGACTATAATATTATAGTAAGACCTAGAAATATTTAATAATTAGCTAGAGAAGCTCAAATAGTAAGATAAGAAAGGGAAATAGTAATAGCTATAGTACTAACTAGAAATAGATAAGCTATTTAACTTAGAACAAATAGTATAAGATTCAGAGATCCTTCTAGAGTCGGAATTAATAGTTAGTACGAGGAGATAAATATACTTAATATTACTATTAATACTATATCTAGTTCTATAACTAAAAGAAAGGAGAAAGATATAGAAATAGTTAAGGAAGTCTTCTAGAGGCGAGCTAAAGCTAAGGAAAAGATACTATATATGAAAGGATAAAAGAATACTATTATTCGAGGAGCTAGATACTAGAGGGGTCTAGTAAATGAAATAGAGGTTAATATAACTAAGGATAAGTTAAATAAGTAAGAGACATAAGGAACCTTGAACTATAAGGAGATACCTAAGCCTAAAGTCGATGATATACTAAAAGAATTACTAAAGAAAGCGACTATTCTACTTTCGAGGATATAGAAAAGGATAAAGATACTCTTTAATACCCTAAAGATACCAAATCTAGCTATAACGCTTTAGAATTAGTAGATTAAGGATAATTCTTCTTACCTTACTATTATAGAAATAGGAAATACTATTATGACTAGTATAGTAGGGTAAGTAAAGTAATCTACTAAACTTGCTACTATAGTATATATAATAGATAAAATAATTAAGGGAGCTAATATTCTAGCTCATTTATTAAGACCTAAGAAAGTTATTTGACTAGAGGGGAATAATATCAATATTCATTTATTATTAGCTTAGAAGTATATTATATAAGCTCCGAAAATCAGATTTATCCTTAGAGGTCTATAAGGTATTATTAAATATGATAGAATAATTAATACTAGAGTAGAGGTTAATATTCTCCCTAAAAGGATCTTAAGAAGTATTAGTAGAGTGATATATAGTACTATAGATTACTATATATCTATTACTATAGGTAACGAATTCGGGTTCTTAGGAATAGCTAAACTCAGGATTAAAGTTATAGATAGAGTAGGATACGAAGATACCTTTTTCCTAGTTAAAGAAGTACCTAAGATTCTACTCGGTTAGCCTTTTATAGTAAAGATAAGGATAAATATTAAATATAGAAGTAATAGTTTATAGGATAGAGTATTTACTAATCCGGATAATAATAGAAATATATATATTATTATAATTATTTTACCTTTAAAGAAGGATACTAGATAGTATAAAAAGAGATCTATGAGAGGGTATTAAGCTCCTAGAGTTAAAGAAGTAAGTGATTCGGAGATAGAAATAGAAGGTAAAGAGGAAAACTAAGGCCTAGTATCTTGACTAGTATTAGTACTAGGGAAAATGAAGAGATACTAGAGTTTCTTATAGGTTTCTTTAATTTAGGTTCTAGAGTTTAGGAAAAAGAAGATATATTTAAGGAAACTAAAGTAGAAAAGGCCCTAATTATAGTATTAATAAAAGTAGTTCTAGAGATAATAGAGGAAGAAGCTTAGAGGATATTAAATAAGGATATTTCTAAGGAAGAGGTAGACGAGTATCTCTCTATAGTAAAGGAATATATACTTAGTACTACTAAACTTAGGATATAAGAATAAGAAGGGTTCCTAAAGATATAGGAAAGTTATAGAGATTCTTAGGAGAATAGATAAAAAGGAGGTCCCCTTACTTAACTAAGAAGGAGTATAGTAAGAAAGTTATGAATTTAGGGGATTAGATAAAAAGGGACT